>KV908714.1:44789-98612 GCA_002005505.1 Botryococcus braunii | reverse complement strand
GGAAGGAAGGAAGGAAGGAATTACATCAACCCAGCCCAAAGGGCTGATGAGATGGAAAACCAAACACCGACGCAGCAAGACACCGAGAGAAACCAAACACAAACCCTAAGAATCAAGGCCAAACACAAACCCAAAGTACCGAGTGGGGAGCCAAGAGCACAAAGGAAGGGCATGAAAGCCCCAGGACACAAAGGAAGGGGCAGGAAAGCCCCAGGACACAGCCCAAGAGTGGGAAAGGGCCAGCAAAGGGCAAGACACAAACCTAAGACCGAAACTGAAAGCAATCATAAATGAAGTTAACCACAGACTGAGGGTCATCTTGCCAGACGAACTGACGTAACGACCGAAAGGGGGAACGAAAAAGATGGGGGTAACGGTCCCGGATCGGCTGAAGGGCCGAACAGGAAAAGACAAGGTGGTGTTCATCACCCACCAAACCAGCCTGACACTGATCACACAACCGGTGGGAACGGGGGATGCCCCGACGACGACCAGCATCAATAGGAAGGTTGTGAACCCCCATGCGGAATCGATGGAAAACCCTCAACTTGGAAACACTCATACGTAACCACAAAAGCCTAGAGAGAGTGGCGCGGGACGGACTATTAAACCACCTAGAGTATGTGCAAAGCTGAGCCCGCTCAGACGGGCAGAGACGAGGAGAGACATGCAAGCCCTCCCAGGGTTGGCGGCCATGCCGACGCAAGAGGTCCCGAAGGGACGGCATATCAATCGGATGAGGGGCTTGACAATCTATCTGATAAGGATAGCCAACCTTAATAAGGGCCTTCATGAAATACCCAGCCCAAGTGGGAGTAGGGGTAGTGACGCCATAAAAGCACGAGTCGCGAAGAATCAAGGCATAAAGATGATCATGAGGCAAAGACACCAACGAGTTCCAAAAGGTGGCCATACGCTTCAGCCAGTGATGAGCGAGGGGTTGAAGCCCCAACTCAGCTAACAAAATCGGGGTGGCCACTGAGGGGCGCACCCCTAACAACATCTTCAACATGACCAAGTAACTAGACTCTAAGAGCTGAACAGAAGGGGCCGCAGCCGGTGAACGAAAAGAACGCCATCCCCAAATCTCACATGCATATGACGCCGTGGGCACAACACACATGAGAATCAACTTAAGAAGAAGACCTATAGAGGCCGCGCACTGCAGGTTACCATACTTACGCATAAGGGAGCTCCACGTGGCCCACATTTTACCATTCAGCAGGCCAAAGGTGCCCCCCACACCCCCAACCGAGGATAAAATAACACCCAAGTATTTCTTAGTATATACGACGGGAAGCGTGACCCCGTCACAAACCCACTGAAAGGAAGGGGGCGGCTCGGGCGACGATGGAAAGACCATGACATCGGTCTTAATGGGATTAATACGCATATACGAAAAGCCACACCAATGAACAACGGCGTCAATGAGTTGTTGCAAGCCCTCTGCCGTTTCAGCAAGAAGTATCAAATCATCAGCGTACATTTGAGCCGGGACATGAGTCCCATCTCGAGTTTGGGGACCAACCCCAGGACAAGTAGCCCGAATCTGCCTAAGGAGCCCATCAGCATAAACCGTGAATAACGTGGGACTAATCGGAGACCCCTGGGTAACCCCAGCACCCGAAGCGTGGAAAGATCCAGCCATGCCCCCAGCAACAACCGTAAACCGAACACCATCATATGTGGACCGTACCGCGCGGATAAAACCTTCAGCCACCCCTAGGCGCCTGAGGGCCTCCCATAAGTAATGCCGAGGAACACGATCATAGGCTTTAGATAGATCTAAGAAACAGCATTACAACGGGGCAGTGGGCGTAGCTAAGTCAACAAAATGCTGTAGAGTAAACAACGCATGTAACGTCGAGAACCCAGGGCGGAAACCACATTGCTCAGGACAGCGAAAGCGATTTTCTTCTAAATACCGCACGAGTCGGGTGTTCAACAATGAGGCATAGAGGCGAACTAAGGGGTCTTGCACAGCAATGGGGCGATAATTCGTGGTATCAAGCACAGACCGGGAGGAGTCTTTCAGGACCGGGGTGACTGTGAGGATGTCATGGTCAGGGGGCAGACACCCCGCGCCTAACATAGCATTCAAAATTGCAGTGAGGGATGGGGCCAATAAGTGAGGGGGAGCCACCACCTCCGGGGTCCTACACTGTTGCGCAAACCGAAGGAACTCAGAGGGGAACCCACCAAGCCCTGCTGCTCTACCGGGTTTCAATGCCGACAAAGCAACTTCCACCTCTACGGGAGTGAAAGGCCTGTGAAGATCACTAAGGACCTGCACAACCTGGTGTGGAAAAGCCACCTCTGAGAGGGGTGCATGATCCACCACCAAAGAGCCCTGGAGGCCTGCGGCAAAGGATTCCCATGCAGAGGGATGACACAGAGGACCTGGGAGCGGGGGTGGGGAGCCATTGAGCAGGCGCCAAAACCGGCGGGGCTCCGTATGGAACATTGCAATAATGTCTTGAAGCTGAGTCAGGAGCCAAGACCTCTTTTGAGATCTCACGAAGGAATGGTACCGGCGTTCCAAGAGAACCACTGGGGGAGCCCGCCATCCTAGCTGCCTACCCAACCTCTTCCACTCCCGTTTTAACGCGAAACACTGGTGAGTGAAGAAAGGCTTCCACGGCGGCCGAGAAGGGGGACTTTCCCTGTAATAACTCAGCGGAATTTATAAGGAAGTAAAGCAGGAAGGGAGCAAGGAACGAGGCGCGACACGAGGTCCGTCACTTGGGGCAAGCAAGCGTTTACAAGAACCACCCCACCACACAGCTTACCCTTGTGGTTTCTCCAGTTCTGTCCTCTCGTGTTAATCTACTCGGCACGCGGGTTCCTAGCCAAGGGACGCCTATGATTCGGACTCGGCCCATGTACGACTTATGTCTCTCTATCCTTCGTGAGAGCCCTAGATCGTCCACTCGTTGGCGTGCTAACGGTGACAATTATTGTCATCAAACACACGCAATGACGGAGTGCCAACTATGCATGGCGTAAGCAACCATCACCGACGGAAGGTGCTACTCTCGTTCGAGCGGCTAACCACGTGGCTCCCACGGGCGTGCAGTATGGCGCCAAAGGGCGTCTCCCGCAAATGTCCCGAAATGCTCGGAAATCCTCGCATTCCGTTACATTATCCCCCCCTTAGTCCTTTGCATGTCCTCATGCAAACCCACTCGAGGATTTTCACTGAGAAGAACAACCAGAGAAACCGGTAAACTGGACGGCCCAAACCTCCAACTGCCGTCTGACCCCTGCCGAATTGGTGGTTCATGGGGTCCCCACTTCCAATGTATAATATCTCCAAGTAAACACTTCCTTGCCATTTATTTTTTTTTTATGGCTTTTCTAGTACACTAGGTAGACTTGCGTCTAATCTTATTCGAAGAACAAACATGAAGAAATAAACGTTCAAACATGAAAAACAAGTGTCCCATTTCCCAAGTCCAAGAGAACATAAAAATCTAATCCAAAAACATACAACACAAAAGAATAATTAAAGTGCTTAAGTCCAAAAAGTAGGGAACTTCCATGGAGAAGTTCCATGCTCCCAATGAGTCCCGTTCCCGTAATGGATGATCCCAAGTCAACATACTGTACAAATCCGCATAAGGTACATATTCCAGTTCATGCCGAACGACTCGGGTTGCGTTGGCTCTGAACCATGATCCAAAAGGAACAAACAAACAAACAAAGAAACAAAGTCCAACGTTCCCAAAAGTCCCAACAACACAAATTTCCAAGGTCCAAGATCCAAGAGAGTCCAAGTCCCCCTATTGACATAGACAGTCCAAGACCTGCCAGTCACATAGAAGAATCCCAATCCCTCTCCAATTTCCAAGTCCCTTCTAGTCACATAGTCCACCAATCACAAGAAAAGTGCCCAGGATCCACAACTGATTGCTTGTGCTAGCAGGTGTACTCCCCCCCCACCTATCCAAAGCGTGCAGACTCCGGGCTGCAACATGCCATGGTGTGTGACATCTGTCCACCCACACCGGAGTGGGCGACCCACTCCCAATCCCATCCCGAGGGGGTGCACACATTTGCAATCCTACCACCGGCTTGTCTGTGCAGATCCTTGCGTACCCGACAAGGACTCCCTCCTAAAGAGAGCAAAGACAAGGTAACCGACCGGAGGAGCGGGCAGCAGGGGGAAAGCCTCAAACGGCCGTCTCGCCCCACTTGGGCGGGCCCAACTCCTGGTGACGGTGGTAGGCGTTGATGGTGTCCTTTGCGTGGTCGAACATGTCCAAGGGCTCCCAGTCGTCTCCGACGTCGTAACCTGACCACAGTACCCAGTATTGGTAGGCTGGGGTACCGTCCGGGAAGTGGAGGGCCCGGTTCCCCTTCATCAAGGGACGGTGACCAAGGATGCCGTCCACGACGTACTCGGCATTCTCCGTGCCGTCATCGCCCTTGACCATGCGTGGTCCCGGCTGGTATTTGTAAATGCTGAGGCGGTCTGGGTTACGTGGCCCCTTGTAGAGGTCCACATATTCCACGTTTATGCGTGGGTGAAACTTCAGGGCGGCGGGGACGTCCAGCTCAACAGAGTTGGGATGGACGGCAGTGACCCGGAAGGGTCCAATCCGGCGCCTGGCAAGCTTTATGTACTTCTGCGACGTCAGGGCGGCTGGGAACTTCGTCCGAAGGAGAACAAGGTCCCCCTTCTTATAGATCACAGCCCGGCGGTGGCGGTTCGCCTGGGCCGCCTGCCGCTCCTGAGCTGCAGCCAAAAACTTCCGTGCAAGAGTAAGGGAGTCTTGCATCTTCCGGAGGAAAAGATCTGCCCGATCTGCTTTCCCCCCCTCCATGTGTCCCATAGCAAATGGAATGTTTGGATCCTGTCCATATGTCAAGCGGAACGGTGTGGTGTTGATCGAGGCTTGCCATGTATTGTTATAGGCGAACTCTGCAACAGCCAGATGGTTTTCCCATTCTTTAGGCTTATCCCAAACATAATGTTTGAGGTAGTCCTCAAGAATCCTGTTAACCCGTTCCGTTTGTCCGTCAGATTGTGGGTGATAGGCTGTAGACCGTGCAGGTTTGCAGCCTGTTAAATTTAGGAGTATATCCATAAATTTACTCACAAACTTAGGATCCCTATCCGACACAAGTTCCTCTGGAAATCCGTGGTATCTCCAGACTTTATCCCTTAGCAAAACTGCTACATCATATGAGTCAGCTTTTGTGGTGGTGGGCACAAAGTGAGCACACTTACTTAACCGGTCCACCACAACCCATATGGCATCATTCCCGTTTGCACTCCGTGGCAACCCCGTTATGAAATCCATGGAAATGCTTTGCCATTTCCTAGTCGGGATTTGCAAGGGGTGAAGGAGGCCTGCGGGCAACTTGTTTGAAGCTTTGACCCTTTGACAAGAATCACAGTAGGCAACATATTCCCGCACGTCCTCTGTCATTCCCGGCCACCACCATTCCCGTTTCACCAGTTCATACATCTTGGCAAAACCAGGGTGTCCCACATACAAAGGTTCATGCAATGCCTTGAGTATATCTTGTCTTAGGTTTCTCCCCACGACTCCTTCCCCATCCTTCACCTCATAATGCCCTGGGACATACTTCCGTCCCTCCTTCCCATATTCCCATATCCCATTCCTGAAATGCACCTTCCTTCTGTTCGACCTCTTTCCCAACCACTCATCATCCATGTATGCCCTTTTTACTAACTCCAGGAAGGGTTCACACGTGTCAAGCTGCTGGGTGACTCCGCTCGGGCGGGCCCTCCCGCCGGAGTCCATTGCGACCCGGGGCTTGACACTCCTGAGCTCGGGCTCCGCTGGCTCGACGTTGCGTCGGAGCTGCCTGGCCGCGAGGATTGGGATCCTGGACAAGGCATCTGCGACGTTAGTCTTGCCTGGCTCCCAAACCCAGAGTATGTCAAACTCCTGCAATCACTCAGCCCACCTAGCTCTTCTCGGGCTAAGTCCTGCCTGTTGTTGCAAAAAGGTATTACACTTATGGTCAGTGGTTACGGTGACTGGTTTTCCTAACACATAACATCGCCATTCCTGTAGAGCATACACTACAGCCAGCAATTCCCTTTCCGTAGCAGAATAGTTACGCTCTGCACTATTCAACTTTTTGCTATGGTATGCTACTACTTTCCCGTCCTGCATGAGAACTGCTCCCACCCCAAAATCACTTGCATCACATGTCACTTGGAATGGTTTCCGAAGATCAGGTAGTGATAAGATAGGGGCCTCTACCAAAGCAGTCTTCAATGCTGAAAAAGATTCCTCCTGTTCCAATTCCCATTCCCATGCCCTCTTGCTGCTTGACAACTTTGTCAAGGGAGCAGCGATGGCACTGAAGTCCCTGATAAACTTCCTGAAGTAGTTTGCAAGGCCCAGAAACCTACGGACATCCGTGGTGTTTTTGGGTACGGGCCATTCCTTGACTACTTCCACCTTTTGTGGGTCCACCTTTAATCCATCCCTTCCAATGATATGCCCCAAGTATCGAAGTTCAGAACGCATGAACTCACACTTGGGTAGCTTGGCAAAGAGTTGCTTCTCTCGCAAGCGAGCGAAGACTTTTTCCAAATGAACATAATGCATGTTTTCATCCTTGCTGAAAATGAGCACATCATCCAAATAGACAACGACAAATCCCTCCCGAATGAAATCATGGAAGATTTCATTCATCAGCCGCTGAAAAGTGGCCGGAGCATTCGTTAAACCAAAGGGGAGCACCAGAAACTCGTACAACCCGAATGGTGTTCTAAATGCTGTCTTTGGGATATCTTCTTCTTTAAGCCGGACCTGATGGTATCCGCTCAATAAGTCCAGGCTTGAGAAGACCTTTGCTCCTTTGAGCCTATCAAGCAAATCATCAATCCGGGGCAAGGGGTACCTATCCGGAATGGTAATCTGGTTGACAGCTCTATAATCAATTACCATCCTATAAGTTCCTTCCTTCTTTTTAACAAAAAGAACAGGAGATGCATAAGGTGAGTGACTGGGCCGGATGTGCCCTAATGCGAGAAGCTCATCCACTGTTTTAGTACACTCTTCCATTTCTAGAGAAGATAAACGATAAGCAGGCTTATTAGGAGGTACAGAGCCAGGTTGTATCCTGATGGTGTGATACACCTGTCTATGCGGTGGCAATCCTGGCAAACCTTGAGGAAACAAATCACTGTACTCCCTAAGGAGCACCCCCAATTGTTCCGGTTTGCCCTTCAACACCTCCTCCAGTCCCAAGGATCCCGTGAGCTTACCCGATGACGACGTTGGCTTCTCCTCCTCCCCCTCCATTATTCCCTCTTCCTCCCCCTCCACTAGGGGTTCCGAGAATAATTCCGGGACCGGCCCGCCCTGGGTACCCGGTCCCGTGGAGTTGGTTGATGAGGTGCCTGATTCGTCGTCGGAGGGATCGAGCCCGTTTTCCTCCAGGGATGACTCCTGCTCATCCCATGCATACTCTTCAGGTCTCATGACAACATTCAACAGACAAAGTCTCCATTGATCTACTTTGTTCTTCCCCTTCCTCACTATGTTCATACCCCATTGCAACGTGCAGGGTAAGACTTTCCTGTGAGGGTCCAACGTTACCCACTTCCCTTGATGTTTTATTTGTGCCTTTCCAACCCCAACACTGACTGTGGCCTCCCTTAGAGACATCCAGTCTTGTCCCAGAATGAGGTCCACCCCCTCCATAATAGAATCACATACAAAGAAAGTATGGCGGGTGACTACCGAAGGGGTGAACCTAACACTAAGGTCAACCTTCCCCTTGGTTTCAGACAAGGACCCATCTGCAAGGACTACTGTTGTTGCTTCCTTGTGATACCTAAGCCCTTGTAGTACTTTGCCTCGGACAAAAGAATGGGTAGCCCCAGTGTCCATGAGTGCACGAAACTCCATGCCTCGAACAGTAACGGCAAAAGTCAGGTTGAGTGGTGAGAGATTTCCCACATGCCCTACATGACAAGATGGTTGTGGCATGACACATGCAAGCACAAATGAAAAAGGAAATATTCCTGCCTTGCCCGAGAACATGAATTGTTCTCCCCTACATCCCCGAGCAAGAACTTTTAGTTTGGCCTTTGTCCTGTACTCTAAGAAAAACCTCCTGCTTTTCCAGACTTTTTGGCTAACAACAAAGCAGGCACCAAGGCTGGGATCATGTTTTCTCTTTGCAAAGAAATCATGCAAGCAAGCCTCTGCACAATTTTTCTTAGGTACTACCAACTCAAAGGGTTCAGAGAGTGAAGACAAATAGGCCAAAATATGGGGATCCATGACCCTTGCGAGTCAAGTTTTGGGTTTCCCCTTCCCTTTCCCCTTCCACTTCCCTCTTCCCTTTCCTTTCCCTTGCCAATTACCTTGCCCTCCTTGAGGTGGTGGAAGCCCTCCTTGCACTGGTGCCACCACTGGTGGGGCCTGTGGTGCAGAGGGAAAGTAACCCGGTTGAAAGACTGGTGGTTGGAACCCTCCCGCTTTAGCTTTAGCAGCCAACCACTCCCTTTTCAACTGACATTGCCATGCTTCATGGCCCAACTGTTTGCAAAAGTAACACTCCCTATTAGCGGGGATGACCTTCCGAGAGTCCAACTTTCCTCCCTTCCCTGGTGCACCAGGGGGTCCTCCAACAGCTCCCCAGAAGGGTGGTGACCCTTGAACTTCCTCTGGGATATGAGCTGCACCAAGATTGGTGTGGAAGTTTGATAGTGTCCTCCTCTTGGGGGGACCTCCCTGTGCATCCCCATGGGCACTCTTGAAACCACCTTCATACTTGACCACAAAGGAGCACAAGTCATCCAGGTCTGTGAAGGGTTTCCCTGTCCCGGGGTTGATGGTACTGGCCAATCTTAACTGCACATTAAGACCCTTCATGAATAAGTGCAACTTATCCTGCTCTACCATTTCATATTCCACCTCAATATCCGAAAGCAAAGCAACAAATCTTTCAATGTACCTCTCCACACTTTCATTCCCTTGGTATACTTTGTCAAGCTTTTGTCTTGCTATTGCTACTGTGTCAGTGGCATCATATCTTTTGGACATAAAAGCTTTAAAGTCTTCCCACTTTATGGCATCTTCCTCTCCTCCCTCTTTTTCCCACTTACGCACAAAAGCATCCCACACTTTAAGAGGTCTTTCTTCCAAGTGTTGAACTGCCAAAGCAACCCACTTAGCATCAGGCACGTTTGTGAGTTTAGCATATGATGCCAATTTCCGTGCAAAAAACATAAAACTTCCACGTTTTCCGTTAAAGAGAGAAGGAGGGGCAGCACGCACTTGCACCGGTTTGATGATCGGTGCTTGGGCCTCAGCCTGCCGAGCCTCCAACTTTTGTTCGACTAACGTGTTAATGTATTCTTCAATTTCATCCTTTGACAAGGGGCGTTTCTTCCTTTTGCCTTCCGATCCCTCGGTTGTGGGGGCGATCGGGTTCATGGAATCAACGTCCTCTTCCAACAAGTCCGTCACTTCAATTCCATCCTTCAAAGAACCTTCCACAAGGCTTCGGTCTTCTTCAGATAGGTTTTTAAACCTATCGGATCCCACCGAGCTCATCTACGCGACGCATCCCAAAGTTAGATCCTTACATCGGCATCTGCCAACTTCCAACAACTTGAGCGAAAACCACAAAGGATTGATAACGGCTTTCGCCGATACCAAATGTAATAACTCAGCGGAATTTATAAGGAAGTAAGGCAGGAGGGGAGCAAGGAACGAGGCGCGACACGAGGTCCGTCACTTGGGGCAAGCAAGCGTTTACAAGAACCACCCCACCACACAGCTTACCCTTGTGGTTTCTCCAGTTCTGACCTCTCGTGTTAATCTACTCGGCACGCGGGTTCCTAGCCAAGGGACGCCTATCATTCGGACTCGGCCCATGTACGACTTCTGTCCCTCTATCCTTCGTGAGAGCCCTAGATCGTCCACTCGCTGGCGTGCTAACGGTGACAATTATTGTCATCAAACACACGCAATGACGGAGTGCCAACTATGCATGGCGTAAGCAACCATCACCGACGGAAGGTGCTACTCTCGTTCGAGCGGCTAACCACGTGGCTCCCACGGGCGTGCAGTATGGCGCCAAAGGGCGTCTCCCGCAAATGTCCCGAAATGCTCGGAAATCCTCGCATTCCGTTACACTGCATTCGCAACCCCTCTTGTACCTTCTGCATTTTTTCTACCTGGGATTGAGTTTCTACACCCCCCCTGGCCAGATTCTGCATATGCTCAAGCACCGACCACGAGTGCTGAGATGGTTCTGGGGTCCCAACAGTAGAATCCAGGCTGGTGGGGTTTCCTTGGTCATGTGCTGCTGTGGTCCCGTCTCCAGACTGATCCCCAGCACAAAGTCCAGAGGTCCCAGGAGCCCCAGTGGAAAGCGTCTCCACTCCATGGTCATCCTCCTCATCCCAGAACGTGGGTGGAGCAGCAGAGGGAATTGCTTGAGGCGTTGCCAGATTCTCACTGCCAAGGGGGGGTGATATCCTAGAATCATAGACAGACCCAGGCTGGACCTTTGATAGACCCACTCTCTCAGCCCCCCTCAAGTGCTCCATAAAGCTGACGTCCCTACTCTCCTTCCACACTCCATTCCCCACGTACACACGATACGCTTTAGACTGGGGACAATAACCAGTAAACATCCCAGGGATGGTCTTGGGCCCAAAAACAGACCTTTGGCCACTGGGAATGTGCACATGGGCTACACAGCCAAACGTGCGCAGCACAGACACATCAGGTTTGACACCAAAGAATAATTCCATGGGGGTCAGGGACCTGCCTGAAGTAGGACCCACATTGTAGTATCTTGCTTGTCTCAAGTTCGTGTGAGAATGACCTCACACAGGTGCGACCCGTCTGATTGCACCCCGCCAGCCAAGCTGGCCAGATTACGTAATGAGGTCATCGTACCCCGCTCTCCGATCACGCGCTATCGGCTCGATGCCGATCGGCTCCCTAACGGACCCTTCGCACTCGGAACGTTACACCCTCCCCCACCTAGGCTCAAGCCGTCTCGGATTGAGGGGGATGCATCTCCCACACAGGAAGCACTACAGTCAAGAGTGTATCACGTCCTGACCAGCCACCTTCGCAGGAAGCCCTACAGACAAGAGTCCCATCCCTCTTGCCCAGCCACCCGCCACCCTAGTCCCGGCAGACTAGTGGTAACGACAATCCACACCCATGCTCATTTGGACTGCCCGCGGAGCACTCCCGGAAGTACAACCTCCGTCACCAGAAATCCATCTGGCTAATCAAGCTATTGGGGGTTTCACTGACCATCACCATAGCGCTTAGAGTACATGGTTACTCTAGAGTCACAACCCACCATCAGCAGAGACTCTCAGACACCGAGTCCAGGACCCGGGGTGCACCATGCCCTTGAGACTATCTGAGGTGCTACTAAGTCCGCAGTGAACGGAATAGGGCCCTTCCACATGGCATAGCCAGGGACAGGGAGGAGCTATTGAGTAGGACGACATGTTGAACAACGCAACCACTTCGCCGCTAACGAGGGATGTCCCGTCGACTGGACATGTGGATCGAATGCCACGACCCCCGAAGTGACAACAGCCCGACTCAAGGCCATTTGTGTGTCTCCTGGGTCCTAGCCCGTCTTGACCCGTGCCCAATACTCCTTCAACGCCCCAGGGGCATTCCGCAAGTTCGCCTCTGATTCCCACGTGTCATGTTCAGGGGAGTATCCCACCCACCGAACCAGGAACTCATACGAGCGGCGATCCTTCCGGTGGTGAAGAATTTTCTCCACCTCGTACTCGTCCTCCCCCTCCAGCACCTCAGCAGGTGGTGGTGGTTGGACACTGCCATCCCGGCGGTATCGTTCCAGCCGTGACACATGGAACACGTCATGTATCCTCCAGCGTGCCGGGAGGATCAACTCATAGGAGTTGCCTCCAACAGACTTGGCAATTTGGAACGGCCCGACCCACCGAGGCAACAGCTTCGGTGTGCCCTCTTTGAACCTTAGGTTCTTAGCCGACAACAGGACCCAATCTCCTGGAGCGAACGTGACATCCTTACGCTTCGTGTTAGCGTAACGTGCCTGGCGTTCCGTCGCAATGCGATGTGTGCGCCGAGCTTCTGCCACTAAACGCTGAATGCGTTGGACAAAGCTCGAGGCAGCCGGGACCCTGAACTCTGGCAGCACCGATACTGGTAGGTACGGGTGATGACCATAGTTCAACATGAACGGCGTGAAGCCTGTGCTGGAGTGCTCTGCATTGTTGATAGCAAACTCAGCACACGACAGCTTCTCGTCCCAGTCAGTCTGTGACTTAGACACATACATGCGGAGCATGTCCTCAAGAACACGGTTCACACGCTCTGTCTGCCCATCCGTCTGAGGATGATACGCCGTGGACATGGCCAGCTTGGCTGGCGGGGTGCAATCAGAGGGGATCCCTGTCAGACACCACTTTCCTAGGCACTCCGTGGAGCTTCCAAATGTGATCCACAAACAGCTTCGCTGTCTGCTCAGCAGTCGCCGTGGTCTGCGTAGCCACCAAATGAACCATCTTCGTCAGCTTGTCCACCACCACCAGGATGGCATCATGCCCTTCCGCGGTGCGAGGCAACTGGGTGATGAAGTCCATGGTCACCGTGTCCCACGGTTTATGCGGAAGCTCAAGGGGATGCAACAGCCCCGAAGGCTTTGCATGCCTTGCCTTGTTCTTCTGGCAGAGGTGACAGTGAGTCACGTACTGCGTCACATCCTGTGTCATCGTCGGCCACCAATAATGGCGGGCAACCAGCTTCAGGGTTTTGTTCACACCTTGGTGTCCAGCATACGGGCTATCATGCATTTCTTCCATAAGGTGGGATCTAAGCCCAAATGCATGCGGCACAACAATCTTTCCTTCGTGTAACAGGAAGCCGTCGTGTGCGACCAGAGGCGCCACATTGTTAGGTTCCTTGAACCAAAGGTCTTCCTGATAACCACGCACAAACTTGTCCTTCCACGTCATGCCCTCTCCCCCACCTGAAGGAGGCCTAGACTCGTGTCCCATACCACGAGCCTCTGCAGCCAAGGGAGTACCCTGTGCCCGGGTAACGGCGCAAATGACATCCCGAAGGGAGCGATTTGGAAGACAAGGGGGACCCTCCGAAACGTATGAACGAGTGGAACGAACCACAACCGCGTTCACCAATGAGTTGGGAGGTGGACATCCCACCGGCGTGCGGCTCAGCGCATCGGCAACCACATTTGAGGCACCCGCCATATGTTCCCATGTGAAATGGAACCGGGAGAGAAACTCTGCCCAACGTGTCTGGCGGCGGCTCAACTGTGCCACAGTATCAAGGTAGGTAATAGCCTTGTGGTCAGTGACCACGCGGAACTCCGGCCCACCTTCAAGATAACAGCGCCACACCGTTAAGGCGTGAACCACTGCTAGCAGCTCTTGCTCCCCAGTAGGATAATTGATTTCTGCCGGTGTGAGGCGACGACTCTCAAAGGCAATGGGGCGGCCCTCTTGATATAAGACGGCCCCTAGACCTGCCAAGGAGGCATCCGTGTGCACCTCAAACGGCTTAGTGAAATCCGGGAAAGCTAAGCACGGAGCTTGAGTCAAAGCCTGCTTAATAGCATCAAAGGCTTGCTGACACGAGCTCTTCCAGTCCCAAAGGACACCCTTGCGAGTCATGCCATGCAGGGGCATGGCCAGCCTTGCAAAGTCCTTAATGAACTTACGGAAGTATGTTGCCAATCCAAGAAAGGATCGCAACTCCGGTAAGCACGTGGGCTTAGGCCAATTGTAGACTGCAGCAGTCTTGCGTGGATCAACCTTCACGCCCTCAGAAGAGACAATATGGCCCAAGTAAGCCACTTCAGACTTAGCGAAGGAGCACTTCTTCATGTTTGCATAGAGCTGATGCTCTCGAAGAAGCTCCAACACTTGCCGCAAATGCTGGCAATGCTCCTCTGGGGTCTTACTGTAGATGAGGATGTCATCTAAGTACACCAGGACAAACTTATGCAGATACGGCCGGAATATTGTATTCATTGCCGTCTGAAAAGTTGCCGGCGCGTTCGTCAATCCGAACGGCAAGACACGCCAGTGAAACAATCTGTAGCGCGCGGCAGGCAGACTCCGCCAGGGTTAGCCCCGTCGGATGCCAAGCGGTACATTAGGCCAGGCGTAGCCTCTTTAGGCTTCGCGCTAGCACATACGGTGTGGCGCTCGGGCCACACTGGCACTTTCATCGGTGCAAACAATTCGGATAACTTTACATTTGGTGCCCCATATCGGTCACTTCTGCTTTGATTGGCTTGACAAAATTTTTTTTAAGCATCTTTGCTTTTCGGTTTGGGGTTGCGCTCCTTTGTTTGGGTTTAATGGCTCTCGTTTTGCCGCCGATCCCGACCGACCTCGTCCCTTTGGTGGGCAAACCTCCTCGATACACGTAAAGGAGGCTCCCATACCCTGGAAATACTAGACCTTATTATTCATATCTGAAAGAGTTGGATATTGAGGTGCCAGATATTCCAGAGGGTGTTGACCCGGTCGACTCGACTTCGGGTTATGACTGGAAGGGCTTGCTTTCCAAGGTTTTTGACTTTGAGACTGCTGAGGAAGCTCTTGAGTGGGCAAGGCTCGGCATTGTTGAAGTCATCAACGATTTGAAAGAGGCTCGGGCACTTATGACGGAGTGTGCCGATTCAGTTCGGCACCCGTCCTCTGAGGGCGACGATGGCCTAGGCCTTGCACAATGTTCCAAAGATTTAGTGGAAGCTTCCACTATTTGGGCAAAAGTTGTGTGGAGGTATTGGCTTTGGTGCGCTGCGGCGCGCGCTTTTTATGCTCGGATCCCGAGTCATGTCCTACACGACAGCAGGGTGACCAGCATAGAGTCGTCCGTCCAGGCTCTTAACACTGATATTGGGTCTTTGGGAACCCAAGTTGGCAGCCTGGACGGCAAGATGGACGCGATTATGCGTTTGCTGCAAGGATCGGGGGGGGGACAAGGTGCGTCTCCCTCGCCTATGCCTTTCGTTGCTCCTAAAACGAGGCCTCCAGCGCCTATTTTTAATGGAAGCAAGGATGGGACTAAGATAACAACTTGGTTCGAGCAGTTTGCGGCATACGCGGCGTTGTTGCAGCTCACTCCTGACACGCTTGTGGATCACGCATCCTTGTGTCTTTCTGGGAAAGCAGCTGAACAATGGGCTTTGATTAAAAAGTCTTTGGCTTTGCATGGCAAGGATGTGAAAGACTTTGATTTGTTCAAAGCTGAATTGTTGGCCAACTTTGTCGATATGTCAGTGGAAGACACCGTGCGATATCGTTTGGCGCAACTTAAACAATCTGGAACAGTGGCTCAATACTATACTGCCTTTAGGGCAATAACAGTTGAGGCAGTCACATATCCAGTAACTGGGCCTGAAGCTTGTGAAGCTTTTCGGGCTGGCCTAAAACCCGCTCTACTTGAACTCATTATGAAGGATGCCTCGGTAAGGCGTGAGATGAGCAATGTGGAGGCGGTGGTGAAAGCTGCCAAAGAGGCTGAATCTTTGTTGGCTATGCTTTCAGGTGTCTCCAAGGGAAAGGAGAAGGTCTATGGGGACCGCGAGGAGGGAGAAGTACCTCGGGACCGTGGGACCAAGCGTCCCGCCCATAACCATCCCAAGGGAGCCACACGCCACTTGGGCAAACTTCAGAAGAAGTACGGCCTAAGCCAGGACAGGCGAGAGGCGGCTGGGAAGCTGGCCGCTGGCGTCTGTTTCGAATGCAACAAGCCCGGCCATTTTGCATTCGAATGCCCTCTCAAGAAGGGGTCTTCTGGCAAGAAGACAAGCCCCGGCGCGGGACCTTCTAATGCTTGAAGGTGTGGGCCTTCGCTTGGCGATGTAGGCCCTGCATGTTTGACGTCTATTCATGCATTTGCTTGTCAAGAAGCCGTGTCACAGCTTGTGATGGTGTTTCCTGCCGAGGTGCAGGGGAGCAAGGCCACGGCGATGCTGGACTCTGGAGCTTCTTGCAATGTGGTCAGTGCAGACTTTGCTAAAGCCCTTCACTTGGAGATTGTGCCGCCGAAGGGGGATTCTTTAAGCATTAAGTTGGCTGACGGGAGAACTGTAAACCATATCGGATGTGCTGTCTTAGACATTGTCATCCAGGGGGTACAGTTTGCTAAGGTGTCGTGTCTTGTGATAGACTTTGCCATGGATTGGAATGTGCTGTTGGGGACTCCCTGGCTAAAGACATTCCGTGCAAATCTCATGTTTGAAGAGGACACCGTTAGGGGGTATACAAGAAAGAACAAGCCGTTCGTTTTGCGTTGCCCGCCTAAGGAGGAGAGGCCTTTGAAGGGTTCAGAAGTGGAGGATGTGCCTAGATTGGTTTTGTCTGCGGTGCAGGCTAGAAGGTTAAGCAGAAAAGGCTGTCAGTCCTTTCTGGCAATTGTAACCGATCTGTCTACCGATCCGAATGTCTCCATTCCTTCTCCTAACTCTCCTGTTGTTGACATACTCAGTGAATTCCAAGATGTTTTCCCTGAAGATGTCCCGCACCTTCCGCCTGAGAGGCAAGGGGTTAGACACACTATACCCTTGAGCGATCCACATGCTCGTCCACCGTCTCGTCCGTTGTACCGGCTTTCACGCTTAGAGTATGATGAGGCGTTACGCCAGACAAAGCTATTGTTGGACAAAGGGTATATCCAGCCGTCTACATCACCCTATGGTGCGCCCATTCTTTTTGTGCAAAAGAAGGATGGAAGCCTCCGGATGGTCATTGATTACCGAGCTTTGAATCGACAGACGGTTAAGAACAGGTATCCGATGCCTCGTATCGATGATACTCTTGATCAACTGCAGGGTTCTACAGTGTTCTCTAGTCTTGACCTCACGTCTGGCTATCACCAGATCCGGATCACAGATGAGGATATGCCAAAGACAGCTTTCAGAACACCCGCGGGGTTGTTCGAGTGGCGGGTTTTGCCATTTGGGCTGACTAATGCCCCGGCCACGTTTCAAACTGCCATGAATGCTATCTTTGCTCCTTACCTGCACAAGTTTGTGCTCGTGTACCTTGATGACATCCTCATCTACAGCAAGTCCATTGAAGAGCATAGGGAGCATCTCCGCAAAGTCCTTGAACTGTTGCGGCAGCATAAGTTGTATGCTAACCTAAAGAAGTGCTCTTTCGCCAAGGATGAGCTGGAGTACTTGGGCCATTTAGTCTCAGCCGATGGGATTAAAGTGGACCCACGTAAGGTGGCTTCAGTTGCTAATTGGAGCACACCGAAGAATGTTGGCGAGTTGCGGTCTTTCCTGGGGCTGGCAACTTACTTTCGCAAGTTTGTTCGCAATTTTGCAGCACTTGCATCGCCATTGTACAGACTCCTACGCCAAGGTGTGACCTGGGTATGGAGTGCTGGGTGTGTTCGGGCGTTTACCGAGATTAAACATGCCTTGACACATGCACCTTGCTTAGCGTATCCTGACTTCTCAAAGCCGTTTGAGGTCCATTGCGATGCGTCTTTGGCAGGGTTGGGGGCCGTGTTGTACCAGGAGGGTCGCCCAGTTGCCTACGAGAGTCGTCGCTTGACTCCCGCTGAGGTTAACTATCCTACTGGGGAGCAAGAACTTCTAGCTGTGGTGCATGCATTGACAGTCTGGAGGTGCTACCTAGAGGGGGCCCCTGAGTTTCGTGTAGTCACGGACCACAAGGCTATCACTTATTTGGACACTTTGCCTACTTTAAGTAGACGGCAAACCAGGTGGGCAGAGTTCCTTTCAAGGTTCAATTTTCGCATGGACTATGCCCCCGGAACGTCCAATGTGGTGGCTGACGCTCTGAGTCGGCATCCGTCCGACTATGAGGCTCCTTGTCCAATCATCAATGGCGTGGTGATTGGTGGGTGTTCGCACCCGGCGCACCGTTGTCTGCCAACGCTCTCTCTTTGTGCCTTGGTTGGCACTATCCGCTCTGCGGGGGAGGGGAGTGCTGCGGCCGGGGTTGCTCTGTCTTGGAAGGACAAATTTGTCCAGGGTTATACTCAAGACCCATGGTTCCAAGATAAGCAGAATGTTGAAGGTCTGCTAGACTTTGACGGCTTCCTTCTGAGGGAGGGGAAGGCCGTGGTTCCGGATGCTTTCGGGCTGCGAGCTCACATCCTCAAGGAACTGCATGATAGCCCGTATGCTGGCCATCAAGGAGTGAAGAAAACCTTGGCCCTGGTAAGGCGCCATTATTGGTGGCCTACCATGCTTGCTGACATCGAACGTTACGTGCTAACGTGCCACTTGTGTCAGAAGAACAAGGCTCGGAACACTTTGCCTGCGGGGTTGCTGCAACCTTTACAGTTGCCGCTGAATCCTTGGCACACGGTGACTATGGATTTCATTACCCAATTGCCTAGGACAGGCAAGGGTCATGATGCCATTTTCGTCGTAGTGGATAAGCTGACCAAGATGGTGCATCTTATGCCCACAACCACCAAGGCTACGGCTGAGCAGACGGCTAAGCTGTACGTTGACAATGTGTGGAAGTTGCATGGTGTTCCCCAAGTGGTGGTGTCCGATAGAGATAAGCTCTTCACCAGCCACTTTGCTAGAGCTTTGTGTCAATCCATTGGGACTCGACAAGCCATGTCAACAGCCTACCATCCGCAGACGGATGGGCAGACTGAGAGAGTGAATCGAGTGCTCGAGGACATGCTACGCATGTATGTGGCCAAGTCCCAGGATGATTGGGATGAGAAGTTGGTCTGTGCAGAATTCGCGATCAATAATTGCGATCACGAGTCCACGGGGTCCTCGCCGTTTTTGCTGAACTACGGGTTTCACCCCCACCTGCCAGTCGCGATTCTCCCCAATAGACGGGTACCTGGTGCGTCTGACTTTGTTCAGGGCATGCAACGCCTCATCAATGAGGCCAGGATGACCCATCGGGTGGCCACTGCGAGACAAGCGCAGTATGCCAACACCAAACGAAGGGACGTTCAATTTGGTGTGGGGGGGACTGGGTCCTCCTCTCCTCAAAGAACCTCCGTTTCAAGGTGGGCACGCCCAAGCTCCTCCCGCGTTGGGTAGGGCCGTTCCAAGTCGTGAAACGTGTGGGTACCCAAGCTTATGAGCTTGACCTCCCGGCACGATGGAGGATTCATGATGTCTTTCATGTCTCCAACCTGGAACGGTACCGGCGGGATGGTTCGATGCAACCCCCACCACCTGCCGAGGTGCTGGAGGGGGAAGATGAGTACGAGGTGGAAGCCTTAATGGACCACCGTCGTGTCAATTCACGTGGCCGTCCCAAGTATGAGTACCTTGTCCGTTGGAAGGGTTACTCGTCAGAGCATGACACCTGGGAAGAGGAACGGAATTTGACAAATGCTCCCAATGTTGTAAAGGGATACTGGGACACAGTCAACGCACGGGCACCACGAGGCGGGGCACGCCGTCGTGGGCAGGTTGACTAGGGGAAACACAGCAGCACGAGCCTGTCAAGCTGCGTCACCGGGGGGTCGTGGTTTACCCATACGTTCGCGTGATCACAGAACGTCCCCTGACTTGGTGGCTAAGTGTCGTCCAGCCCCGGCCCCTACTATCCGCCCTGAAGCTAGCAACTTCACTGCTTCTTCATGGGAACCTGTACACGTGGAGTGTACATTTGTTCACGCCGACGACTGCCCTTTGGGCCCCGTCACTGCGGGATTCTGGTCTAGGCGTACCATAGAGATACCTCAGGCAAGTGTACACCCAGGCTGCGGTCTGGTGTCTGGAGGAGACTCGCCGGCTCAAAGTGTGATGTATAGAAGTGTGGCAGTGACCTTCTATACACCTCTGCCTGTGACTGCGGCTTGCTTTGGCAGGCCTCCCGGGAGCTCGGTCACCTAGGAGGGGGAGAATGTAGCGCGCGGCAGGCAGACTCCGCCAGGGTTAGCCCCGTCGGATGCCAAGCGGTACATTAGGCCAGGCGTAGCCTCTTTAGGCTTCGCGCTAGCACATACGGTGTGGCGCTCGGGCCACACTGGCACTTTCATCGGTGCAAACAATTCGGATAACTTTACACAATCCGTCGGGTGTACGAAAGGCAGTCTTAGGTACATCCTCGTCGGATATCCGGATCTGATGGTACCCTGATGTCAAGTCCAGACTTGTAAACAAGGTCGCACCTTGAAGCTGATCCAGTGCATCATCAATGCGTGGCATTGGGTACTTGTTCTTGACGGTGAGTTTGTTCAGTGCGCGATAATCTATGACCATCCGTAAACCCCCGTCCTTCTTCTGGACAAACAGGATCGGTGCACCGTAAGGAGAAGTCGAAGGTTCTATGAACTTCTTCTCTAGGAGCAGCTTCACCTGCCTCTCAGCTTCCATCACCTCCGAACGAGACAGTCGGTAGAAGGGTCGTGATGGAGGCTTCGCGTGTGGATCAATCAGAGGGATTGTGTGAGAAACCCCAGGACGGTCAGGGGGAAGCCCTGGCACGTCTTCAGGGAAGACATCTGCAAACTCTTGTAGCAAAGAGTGCACACTCACAGGTACTTCCACAAGCGATGCTTCAGAAGACAGCAATTGCGTTACAGATGATAAGAACGTTTTACACCCCGCGCGCGCAAGACGCTTGGCCTGTACCATCGTTATGACTAACTTCTTTACATCTGTACAATCAGAGTCAGTCATGGCGATGTTGTCCTTACATCGTAACCGAAAGGGCTTACCCTTCCTAGTGTACCCAGTGACACATTTTGTAACGGAATGCGAGGATTTCCGAGCATTTCGGGACATTTGCGGGAGACGCCCTTTGGCGCCATACTGCACGCCCGTGGGAGCCACGTGGTTAGCCGCTCGAACGAGAGTAGCACCTTCCGTCGGTGATGGTTGCTTACGCCATGCATAGTTGGCACTCCGTCATTGCGTGTGTTTGATGACAATAGTTGTCACCGTTAGCACGCCAGCGAGTGGACGATCTAGGGCTCTCACGAAGGATAGAGAGACAGAAGTCGTACATGGGCCGAGTCCGAATGATAGGCGTCCCTTGGCTAGGAACCCGCGTGCCGAGTAGATTAACACGAGAGGACAGAACTGGAGAAACCACAAGGGTAAGCTGTGTGGTGGGGTGGTTCTTGTAAACGCTTGCTTGCCCCAAGTGACGGACCTCGTGTCGCGCCTCGTTCCTTGCTCCCTTCCTGCTTTACTTCCTTATAAATTCCGCTGAGTTATTACATTTGGTATCGGCGAAAGCCGTTATCAATCCTTTGGGGTTTTCGATCAAGTTGTTGGAAGTTGGCAGATGCCGATGCAAGGATCTAACTTTGGGATGCCCCTCGTAGATGAGCTCGGTGACATCAGATAGGTTTAAAAACCTTTCTGAGGACGACCGAAGCCTTTTGGAAGGTTCTTTGCGGGAAGGCTTCGAGGTTACGGATTTGTTAGAGGAGGACGTCGATTCCATGAACCCGATCGCCCCTACAACCGAGGGATCGGAAGGCAAAAGGAAGAAACGCCCCTTGTCAAAGGAAGATATTGAACAATACGTTGACGCTTTGGTTCAAGAAAAGTTGGAGGCTCGGCAGGCCGAGGCTCAAGCACCGATCCAAAAACCGGTGAAGTGCGTGCTGCCCCTCCTCTCTTTAACGGAAAACGTGGACGTTTTATGTTTTTTGCACGGAAACTGGCATCATATGCTAAACTCACAAACGTGCCTGATGCTAAGTGGGTTGCTTTGGCAGTTCAACACTTGGAAGAAAGACCTCTTAAAGTGTGGGATGCTTTTGTGCGTAAGTGGGAAAAAGAGGGAGGAGAGGAAGATGCCATAGAGTGGGAAGACTTTAAAGCTTTTATGTCCAAAAGATATGATGCCACTGACACAGTAGCAATAGCAAGACAAAAGCTTGACAAAGTCTACCAGGGAAATGAAAGTGTGGAGAGGTACATTGAAAGATTTGTTGCTTTGCTTTCGGATATTGAGGTGGAATATGAAATGGTAGAGCAGGATAAGTTGCACTTATTCATGAAGGGTCTTAATGTGCAGTTAAGATTGGCTAGTACCATCAACCCCGGGACAGGGAAACCCTTCACAGACCTGGATGACTTGTGCTCCTTTGTGGTCAAGTATGAAGGTGGTTTCAAGAGTGCCCATGGGGATGCACAGGGAGGTCCCCCCAAGAGGAGGACACTATCAAACTTCCACACCAATCTTGGTGCAGCTCATATCCCAGAGGAAGTTCAAGGGTCACCACCCTTCTGGGGAGCTGTTGGAGGACCCCCTGGTGCACCAAGGAAGGGAGGAAAGTTGGACTCTCGGAAGGTCATCCCCGCTAATAGGGAGTGTTACTTTTGCAAACAGTTGGGCCATGAAGCATGGCAATGTCAGTTGAAAAGGGAGTGGTTGGCTGCTAAAGCTAAAGCGGGAGGGTTCCAACCACCAGTCTTTCAACCGGGTTACTTTCCCTCTGCACCACAGGCCCCACCAGTGGTGGCACCAGTGCAAGGAGGGCTTCCGCCACCTCAAGGAGGGCAAGGTAATTGGCAAGGGAAAGGAAAGGGAAGAGGGAAGTGGAAGGGGAAAGGGAAGGGGAAACCCAAAACTTGACTCGCAAGGGTCATGGATCCCCATTGTTTGGCCTATTTGTCTTCACTCTCTGAACCCTTTGAGTTGGTAGTACCTAAGAAAAATTGTGCAGAGGCTTGCTTGCATGATTTCTTTGCAAAGAGAAAACATGATCCCAGCCTTGGTGCCTGCTTTGTTGTTAGCCAAAAAGTCTGGAAAAGCAGGAGGTTTTTCTTAGAGTACAGGACAAAGGCCAAACTAAAAGTTCTTGCTCGGGGATGTAGGGGAGAACAATTCATGTTCTCGGGCAAGGCAGGAATATTTCCTTTTTCATTTGTGCTTGCATGTGTCATGCCACAACCATCTTGTCATGTAGGGCATGTGGGAAATCTCTCACCACTCAACCTGACTTTTGCCGTTACTGTTCGAGGCATGGAGTTTCGTGCACTCATGGACACTGGGGCTACCCATTCTTTTGTCCGAGGCAAAGTACTACAAGGGCTTAGGTATCACAAGGAAGCAACAACAGTAGTCCTTGCAGATGGGTCCTTGTCTGAAACCAAGGGGAAGGTTGACCTTAGTGTTAGGTTCACCCCTTCGGTAGTCACCCGCCATACTTTCTTTGTATGTGATTCTATTATGGAGGGGGTGGACCTCATTCTGGGACAAGACTGGATGTCTCTAAGGGAGGCCACAGTCAGTGTTGGGGTTGGAAAGGCACAAATAAAACATCAAGGGAAGTGGGTAACGTTGGACCCTCACAGGAAAGTCTTACCCTGCACGTTGCAATGGGGTATGAACATAGTGAGGAAGGGGAAGAACAAAGTAGATCAATGGAGACTTTGTCTGTTGAATGTTGTCATGAGACCTGAAGAGTATGCATGGGATGAGCAGGAGTCATCCCTGGAGGAAAACGGGCTCGATCCCTCCGACGACGAATCAGGCACCTCATCAACCAACTCTGTAATAACTCAGCGGAATTTATAAGGAAGTAAAGCAGGAAGGGAGCAAGGAACGAGGCGCGACACGAGGTCCGTCACTTGGGGCAAGCAAGCGTTTACAAGAACCACCCCACCACACAGCTTACCCTTGTGGTTTCTCCAGTTCTGTCCTCTCGTGTTAATCTACTCGGCACGCGGGTTCCTAGCCAAGGGACGCCTATCATTCGGACTCGGCCCATGTACGACTTCTGTCCCTCTATCCTTCGTGAGAGCCCTAGATCGTCCACTCGCTGGCGTGCTAACGGTGACAATTATTGTCATCAAACACACGCAATGACGGAGTGCCAACTATGCATGGCGTAAGCAACCATCACCGACGGAAGGTGCTACTCTCGTTCGAGCGGCTAACCACGTGGCTCCCACGGGCGTGCAGTATGGCGCCAAAGGGCGTCTCCCGCAAATGTCCCGAAATGCTCGGAAATCCTCGCATTCCGTTACATTATCCCCCCCTTAGTCCTTTGCATGTCCTCATGCAAACCCACTCGAGGATTTTCACTGAGAAGAACAACCAGAGAAACCGGTAAACTGGACGGCCCAAACCTCCAACTGCCGTCTGACCCCTGCCGAATTGGTGGTTCATGGGGTCCCCACTTCCAATGTAGAATATCTCCAAGTAAACACTTCCTTGCCATTTATTTATTTTTTATGGCTTTTCTAGTACACTAGGTAGACTTGCGTCTAATCTTATTCGAAGAACAAACATGAAGAAATAAACGTTCAAACATGAAAAACAAGTGTCCCAATTTCCCAAGTCCAAGAGAACATAAAAATCTAATCCAAAAACATACAACACAAAAGAATAATTAAAGTGCTTAAGTCCAAAAAGTAGGGAACTTCCATGGAGAAGTTCCATGCTCCCAATGAGTCCCGTTCCCGTAATGGATGATCCCAAGTCAACATACTGTACAAATCCGCATAAGGTACATATTCCAGCTCATGCCGAACGACTCCGGTTGCGTTGGCTCTGAACCATGATCCAAAAGGAACAAACAAACAAACAAAGAAACAAAGTCCAACGTTCCCAAAAGTCCCAACAACACAAATTTCCAAGGTCCAAGATCCAAGAGAGTCCAAGTCCCCCCTATTGACATAGACAGTCCAAGACCTGCCAGTCACATAGAAGAATTTTCAATCCCTCTCCAATTTCCAAGTCCCTTCTAGTCACATAGTCCACCAATCACAAGAAGAGTGCCCAGGATCCACAACTGATTGCTTGTGCTAGCAGGTGTACTCCCCCCCCACCTATCCAAAGCGTGCAGACTCCGGGCTGCAACATGCCATGGTGTGTGACATCTGTCCACCCACACCGGAGTGGGCGACCCACTCCCAATCCCATCCCGAGGGGGTGCACACATTTGCAATCCTACCACCGGCTTGTCTGTGCAGATCCTTGCGTACCCGACAAGGATTCCCTCCTAAAGAGAGCAAAGACAAGGTAACCGACCGGAGGAGCGGGCAGCAGGGGAAAGGCCTCAAACGGCCGTCTCGCCCCACTTGGGCGGGCCCAACTCCTGGTGACGGTGGTAGGCGTTGATGGTGTCCTTTGCGTGGTCGAACATGTCCAAGGGCTCCCAGTCGTCTCCGACGTCGTAACCTGACCACAGTACCCAGTATTGGTAGGCTGGGGTACCGTCCGGGAAGTGGAGGGCCCGGTTCCCCTTCATCCAGGGACGGTGACCGAGGATGCCGTCCACGACGTACTCGGCATTCTCCGTGCCGTCATCGCCCTTGACCATGCGTGGTCCCGGCTGGTATTTGTAAATGTTGAGGCGGTCTGGGTTACGTGGCCCCTTGTAGAGGTCCACATATTCCACGTTTATGCGTGGGTGAAACTTCAAGGCGGCGGGGACGTCCAGCTCAACAGAGTTGGGATGGACGGCAGTGACCCGGAAGGGTCCAATCCGGCGCCTGGCAAGCTTTATGTACTTCTGCGACGTCAGGGCGGCTGGGAACTTCGTCCGAAGGAGAACAAGGTCCCCCTTCTTATAGATCACAGCCCGGCGGTGGCGGTTCGCCTGGGCCGCCTGCCGCTCCTGAGCTGCAGCCAAAAACTTCCGTGCAAGAGTAAGGGAGTCTTGCATCTTCCGGAGGAAAAGATCTGCCCGATCTGCTTTCCCCCCCTCCATGTGTCCCATAGCAAATGGAATGTTTGGATCCTGTCCATATGTCAAGCGGAACGGTGTGGTGTTGATCGATCCTTGCCATGTATTGTTATAGGCAAACTCTGCAACAGCCAGATGGTTTTCCCATTCTTTAGGCTTATCCCAAACATAATGTTTGAGGTAGTCCTCAAGAATCCTGTTAACCCGTTCCGTTTGTCCGTCAGATTGTGGGTGATAGGCTGTAGACCGTGCAGGTTTGCAGCCTGTTAAATTTAGGAGTATATCCATAAATTTACTCACAAACTTAGGATCCCTATCCGACACAAGTTCCTCTGGAAATCCGTGGTATCTCCAGACTTTATCCCTTAGCAAAACTGCTACATCATATGAGTCAGCTTTTGTGGTGGTGGGCACAAAGTGAGCACACTTACTTAACCGGTCCACCACAACCCATATGGCATCATTCCCGTTTGCACTCCGTGGCAACCCCGTTATGAAATCCATGGAAATGCTTTGCCATTTCCTAGTCGGGATTTGCAAGGGGTGAAGGAGGCCTGCGGGCAACTTGTTTGAAGCTTTGACCCTTTGACAAGAATCACAGTAGGCAACATATTCCCGCACGTCCTCTGTCATTCCCGGCCACCACCATTCCCGTTTCACCAGTTCATACATCTTGGCAAAACCAGGGTGTCCCACATACAAAGGTTCATGCAATGCCTTGAGTATATCTTGTCTTAGGTTTCTCCCCACGACTCCTTCCCCATCCTTCACCTCATAATGCCCTGGGACATACTTCCGTCCCTCCTTCCCATATTCCCATATCCCATTCCTGAAATGCACCTTCCTTCTGTTCGACCTCTTTCCCAACCACTCATCATCCATGTATGCCCTTTTTACCAACTCCAGGAAGGGTTCACACGTGTCAAGCTGCTGGGTGACTCCGCTCGGGCGGGCCCTCCCGCCGGAGTCCATTGCGACCCGGGGCTTGACACTCCTGAGCTCGGGCTCCGCTGGCTCGACGTTGCGTCGGAGCTGCCTGGCCGCGAGGATTGGGATCCTGGACAAGGCATCTGCGACGTTAGTCTTGCCTGGCTCCCAAACCCAGAGTATGTCAAACTCCTGCAATCGCTCAGCCCACCTAGCTCTTCTCGGGCTAAGTCCTGCCTGTTGTTGCAAAAAGGTATTACACTTATGGTCAGTGGTTACGGTGACTGGTTTTCCTAACACATAACATCGCCATTCCTGTAGAGCATACACTACAGCCAGCAATTCCCTCTCCGTAGCAGAATAGTTACGCTCTGCACTATTCAACTTTTTGCTATAGTATGCTACTACTTTCCCGTCCTGCATGAGAACTGCTCCCACCCCAAAATCACTTGCTTCACATGTCACTTGGAATGGTTTCCGAAGATCAGGTAGTGATAAGATAGGGGCCTCTACCAAAGCAGTCTTCAATGCTGAAAAAGATTCCTCCTGTTCCAATTCCCATTCCCATGCCCTCTTGCTGCTTGACAACTTTGTCAAGGGAGCAGCGATGGCACTGAAGTCCCTGATAAACTTCCTGAAGTAGTTTGCAAGGCCCAGAAACCTACGGACATCCGTGGTGTTTTTGGGTACGGGCCATTCCTTGACTACTTCCACCTTTTGTGGGTCCACCTTTAATCCATCCCTTCCAATGATATGCCCCAAGTATCGAAGTTCAGAACGCATGAACTCACACTTGGGTAGCTTGGCAAAGAGTTGCTTCTCTCGCAAGCGAGCGAAGACTTTTTCCAAATGGACATAATGCATGTTTTCATCCTTGCTGAAAATGAGCACATCATCCAAATAGACAACGACAAATCCCTCCCGAATGAAATCATGGAAGATTTCATTCATCAGCCGCTGAAAAGTGGCCGGAGCATTCGTTAAACCAAAGGGGAGCACCAGAAACTCGTACAACCCAAATGGTGTTCTAAATGCTGTCTTTGGGATATCTTCTTCTTTAAGCCGGACCTGATGGTATCCGCTCAATAAGTCCAGGCTTGAGAAGACCTTTGCTCCTTTGAGCCTATCAAGCAAATCATCAATCCGGGGCAAGGGGTACCTATCCGGAATGGTAATCTGGTTGACAGCTCTATAATCAATTACCATCCTATAAGTTCCTTCCTTCTTTTTAACAAAAAGAACAGGAGATGCATAAGGTGAGTGACTGGGCCGGATGTGCCCTAATGCGAGAAGCTCATCCACTGTTTTAGTACACTCTTCCATTTCTAGAGAAGATAAACGATAAGCAGGCTTATTAGGAGGTACAGAGCCAGGTTGTATCCTGATGGTGTGATACACCTGTCTATGCGGTGGCAATCCTGGCAAACCTTGAGGAAACAAATCACTGTACTCCCTAAGGAGCACCCCCAATTGTTCCGATTTGCCCTTCAACACCTCCTCCAATCCCAAGGATCCCGTGAGCTTACCCGACGACGACGTTGGCTTCTCCTCCTCCCCCTCCATTATTCCCTCTTCCTCCCCCTCCACTAGGGGTTCCGAGAATAATTCCGGGACCGGCCCGCCCTGGGTACCCGGTCCCCTGGAGTTGGTTGATGAGGTGCCTGATTCGTCGTCGGAGGGATCGAGCCCGTTTTCCTCCAGGGATGACTCCTGCTCATCCCATGCATACTCTTCAGGTCTCATGACAACATTCAACAGACAAAGTCTCCATTGATCTACTTTGTTCTTCCCCTTCCTCACTATGTTCATACCCCATTGCAACGTGCAGGGTAAGACTTTCCTGTGAGGGTCCAACGTTACCCACTTCCCTTGATGTTTTATTTGTGCCTTTCCAACCCCAACACTGACTGTGGCCTCCCTTAGAGACATCCAGTCTTGTCCCAGAATGAGGTCCACCCCCTCCATAATAGAATCACATACAAAGAAAGTATGGCGGGTGACTACCGAAGGGGTGAACCTAACACTAAGGTCAACCTTCCCCTTGGTTTCAGACAAGGACCCATCTGCAAGGACTACTGTTGTTGCTTCCTTGTGATACCTAAGCCCTTGTAGTACTTTGCCTCGGACAAAAGAATGGGTAGCCCCATGTAGCGCGCCGGTAGGCAGACGGTGCCGGGGATCGGCCCCGCACGTGCCGGGCGGTACATTGGTACTGGGTGTAGCCTCATAGGCTCGCACTATATATGGTATGGTGCTCGGACCATACTAGCACTTTCGTCGGTGCAGGGCCATCCTTTCCAAGAATATTACATTTTGGTGGCCCATATCCAAGTCGGTGGATTTGCGATGTTGGTTGTTGATCCTGTTTGACGCTTAAGTGTGTCTTGCGGATGGTGTCGATGCTTCAGTGTGTCTTCGTTGTTGCCTGTCGTTCTATTTGGGTTGTTTCCCACTAGATCGAAGGATCAACAACATCTTGGTATCTAGTTCATGGACTTTGGTTGGGAGAATCCATTCTTCGCACCCATATAAGTTCCGATGACGGGGATGGTTGTGGCCTGCGAGGGTCGACGCCGCGCTTGGTGTGTGGATCCAAGCCAGAAAGTACGGATTTTTTCTGTAATCTTTCTAATGGCGTTTGGCTCCGTCGTCTCCGTGGGGACGGTGGGGGAGGAAGATGGCACTTCACGATAGTGAGTGTACGCTTCCCCTCATTTGGTGTACTTTGGGTTGCTAACCCTTTGCAAATGTTATCAACTTGCATTGCCTTGATGAAACTTTGGTGTTTCGAGCATATCGTTGGGATTTCGGTGGTAAAGTGTCAACTTTTCCGGATGCCGATCCTACACGGATATTACACGGATATGACGCGGTCTTGCTTTGTTGATTGACACCGAGTAGCATGGAACTGAAAAGCTTTCTCTTTTGAAAGGCTGTTTAGTGCTCGGCTGGATTTGTGGCATCTTGTTGATTGAACACAAACTTTGCGTGGATGGTCGATTTGGTTCGGGGTTCCACGGCAATCGGGTTCTTCAATTAAGATTTTGTGCATTTATGGGGCTTTGGGAGCTGCCATAAATGTGGTTGAGCTTTACGTGGGGGTTTGGCTTCCATCATTGCCTCATGAAAGATTTGTCCTCTTGGGCTAGTCTGAAACCCGCTCTGCTTCACCTCACTATGCAAGTTGCCGGTGTGGCGTGCAATGAGCGATGTGGCGGGGGTGGTGAAGCTACCACATATGCTGAATCTTTGTAGGCGATGTGCTCAGGTGTCTCCAAGGAAAAGGAGAAGGTGGCTGAACGCGAGGAAGGGGAAATTCCTCGGGACCGGGGGACAAAGCATCCTGCCAGCAACCACCTCCTACAGGAGGCATACGGCACTTGGCCAAGCTTCAAAAGAAGCATGGCCTAAGCCTGGACATGCGGGAGGCAACATGCAAGCTGGCTCGGGGAGTTTGCTTCAGATGCAACCCAGACCACTTTGTATTCGACTGCCCCGGCAAGAGGCCAAGAAGGGGTCTTCTGGCAAGAAGACAAGCCCGGGCACGGGACCTTCTTATGCTTGAAGGTGTGGGCCTTCGCTTGGCGATGTAAGCCTTGCATGTTTGACGTCTATTCATGCATTTGCTTGTCAAGAAGCCGTGTCACAGCTTGGTGTTTCCTGCCGAGGTGCAGGGGAGCAAGGCCACGGCGATGCTGGACTCGGGAGCTTCTTGCAATGTGGTCAGTGCAGACTTTGCTAAAGCCCTTCACTTGGAGATTGTGCCGCCGAAGGGGGATTCTTTAAGCATTAAGTTGGCTGACGGGAGAACTGTAAACCACATCGGATGTGCTGTCTTAGACAATGTCATCCAGGGGGTACAGTTTGCTAAGGTGTCGTGTCTTGTGCTAGACTTTGCCATGGATTGGAATGTGCTGTTGGGGACTCCCTGGTTAAAGACATTCCGTGCAAATCTCATGTTTGAAGAGGACACCGTTAGGGGGTATACAAGAAAGAACAAGCCGTTCGTTTTGCGTTGCCCGCCTAAGGAGGAGAGGCCTTTGAAGGGTTCAGAAGTGGAGGATGTGCCTAGATTGGTTTTGTCTGCAGTGCAGGCTAGAAGGTTAAGCAGGAAGGGCTGCCAGTCCTTTCTGGCAATTGTAACCGATCTATCTACCGATCCGAATGTCTCCATTCCTTCTCCCAACTCTCCTGTTGTTGACATACTCAGTGAATTCCAAGATGTTTTCCCTGAAGATGTCCCGCACCTTCCGCCTGAGAGGCAAGGGGTTAGACACACTATACCCTTGAGCGATCCACATGCTCGTCCACCGTCTCGTCCGTTGTACCGGCTTTCACGCTGAGAGTATGATGAGGCGTTACGCCAGACAAAGCTATTGTTGGACAAAGGGTATATACAGCCGTCTACATCACCCTATGGTGCGCCCATTCTTTTTGTGCAAAAGAAGGATGGAATCCTCCGGATGGTCATTGATTACCGAGCTTTGAATCGACAGACGGTCAAGAACAGGTATCCGATGCCTCGTATCGATGAAACTCTTGATCAACTGCAGGGTTCTACAGTGTTCTCTAGTCTTGACCTCACGTCTGGCTATCACCAGATCCGGATCACAGATGAGGATATGCCAAAGACAGCTTTCAGAACACCCGCGGGGTTGTTCGAGTGGCGGGTTTTGCCATTTGGGCTGACTAATGCCCCGGCCACGTTTCAAACTGCCATGATTGCTATCTTTGCTCCTTACCTGCACAAGTTTGTGCTCGTGTACCTTGATGACATCCTCATCTACAGCAAGTCCATTGAAGAGCATAGGGAGCATCTCCGCAAAGTCCTTGAACTGTTGCGGCAGCATAAGTTGTATGCTAACCTAAAGAAGTGCTCTTTCGCCAAGGATGAGCTGGAGTACTTGGGCCATTTAGTCTCAGCAGATGGGATTAAAGTGGACCCACGTAAGGTGGCTTCAGTTGCTAATTGGAGCACACCGAAGAATGTTGGCGAGTTGCGGTCTTTCCTGGGGCTGGCAACTTACTTTCGCAAGTTTGTTCGCAATTTTGCAGCACTTGCATCGCCACTGTACAGACTCCTACGCCAAGGTGTGACCTGGGTATGGAGTGCTGGGTGTGTTCGGGCGTTTACCGAGATTAAACATGCCTTGACACATGCACCTTGCTTAGCGTATCCTGACTTCTCAAAGCCGTTTGAGGTCCATTGCGATGCGTCTTTGGCAGGGTTGGGGGCCGTGTTGTACCAGGAGGGTCGCCCAGTTGCCTACGAGAGTCGTCGTTTGACTCCCGCTGAGGTTAACTATCCTACTAGGGAGCAAGAACTTCTCGCTGTGGTGCATGCATTGACAGTCTGGAGGTGCTACCTGGAGGGGGCCCCTGAGTTTCGTGTGGTCACGGACCACAAGGCTATCCCTTACTTGGACACTTTGCCTACTTTAAGTAGACGGCAAACCAGGTGGGCCGAGTTCCTTTCGCGGTTCAATTTTCGCATGGACTATGCCCCAGGGACGTCCAATGTGGTGGCTGACGCTTTGAGTCGGCATCCGTCCGACTACGAGGCTCCTTGTCCAATCATCAATGGCGTGGTGATTGGTGGGTGTTCGCACCCGGCGCACCGTTGTCTGCCAACGCTCTCTCTTTGTGCCTTGGTTGGTACTATCCGCTCTGCGGGGGAGGGGAGTGCCGCCGCCGGGGTTGCTCTATCTTGGAAGGACAAATTTGTCCAGGGTCTTCTCAAGACCCATGGTTCCAAGATAAGCAGAATGTTGAAGGTCTGCTAGACTTTAACGGCTTCCTTCTGAGGGAAGGGAAGGCCGTGGTTCCGGATGCTTTTGGGCTGCGAGCTCACATCCTTAAGGAACTGCATGATAGCCCGTATGCTGGCCATCAAGGAGTGAAGAAAACCTTGGCCTTGGTAAGGCGCCATTATTGGTGGCCTACCATGCTTGCTGACATCGAACGTTACGTGCTAACGTGCCACTTGTGTCAGAAGAACAAGGCTCGGAACACTTTGCCTGCGGGGTTGCTGCAACCTATAGAGTTGCCGCTGAATCCTTGGCACACGGTGACTATGGATCTCATTACCCAACTGCCTAGAACAGGCAAGGGTCATGATGCCATTTTCGTCGTAGTGGATAAGCTGACCAAGATGGTGCATCTTATGCCAACAACCACCAAAGCTACGGCTTAGTATACGGCTAAGCTGTACGTTGACAATGTGTGGAAGTTGCATGGTGTTCCCCAAGTGGTGGTATCTGATAGAGATAAGCTCTTCACCAGCCACTTTTCTAGAGCCTTGTGTCAATCCATTGGGACTCGACAAGCCATGTCGACAGCCTACCATCCGCAAACGGATGGGCAGACTGAGCGAGTGAATCGAGTGCTCGAGGACATGCTACGCATGTATGTGGCCAAGTCCCAGGATGATTAGGATGAGAAGTTGGTCTGTGCAGAATTCGCGATCAATAATTGCGATCACGAATCCATGGGGTCCTCGCCCGTTCTTGCTGAACTACGGGTTTCAACCCCACCTGCCAGTCACGATTCTCCCCAACAGACGGGTACCTGGTGCGTCTGACTTTGTTCAGGGCATGCAACGCCTCATCAATGAGGCCAGGATGACCCATCGGGTGGCCACTGCGAGACAAGCGCAGTATGCCAACACCAAACGAAGGAAAGTTCAATTTGGTGTGGGGGACTGGGTCCGCCTCTCCTCAAAGAACCTTCGTTTCAAGGTGGGCACGCCCAAGCTCCTCCCGCGTTGGGTAGGGCCGTTCCAAGTGGTGAAACGTGTGGGTACCCAAGCTTATGAGCTTGACCTCCCAGCACGATGGCGGATTCATGATGTCTTTTATGTCTCCAACCTGGAACGCTACCGTCGGGATGGTTCGATGCAACCCCCACCACCGGCAGAGGTGCTGGAGGGGGAGGATGAGTAGGAGGTGGAAGCCTTAATGGACCACCGTCGTGTCAATTCACGTGGCCGTCCCAAGTATGAGTACCTTGTCCGCTGGACGGGTTCCTCGTCAGAGCATGACACCTGGGAAGAGGAACGGAATTTGGCAAATGCTCCCAATGTTGTAAAGGGATACTGGGACAAAGTCAACGCACGGGCACCAAGAGGCGGGGCACGTCGTCGTGGGAAGGTTGACTAGGGGAAACACAGCAGCACGAGCCTGTCAAGCTGCGTCACCGGGGGGTCGTGGTTTACCCATACGTTCGCGTGATCACAGAACGTCCCCTGACTTGGTGGCTAAGTGTCGTCCAGCCCCTGCCCCTACTATCCGCCCTGAAGTTAGCGACTTCACTGCTTCTTCGTGGGAATGTGTACACGTGGAGTGTACATCTGTTCACGCCGACGACTGCCCTTTGGGCCCCGTCACTGCGGGATTTTGGTCTAGGCGTACCATAGAGATACCTCAGGCAAGTGTACACCCAGGCTGGCAGTTGCGGCTGCGGTTTGGTGTCTGGAGGAGACTCACCGGCTCAATGTATAAGATATAGAAGTGTAGCAGTGACCTTCTATATGCCTCTGCCTGTGACTGTGGCTTGCTTCGGCAGGCCTCCCGGGAGCTCGGTCACCTAGGAGGGGGAGAATGTAGCGCGCCGGTAGGCAGACGGTGCCGGGGATCGGCCCCGCACGTGCCGGGCGGTACATTGGTACTGGGTGTAGCCTCATAGGCTCGCACTATATATGGTATGGTGCTCGGACCATACTAGCACTTTCGTCGGTGCAGGGCCATCCTTTCCAAGAATATTACACCCCAGTGTCCATCAGTGCACGAAACTCCATGCCTCGAACAGTAACGGCAAAAGTCAGGTTGAGTGGTGAGAGATTTCCCACATGCCCTACATGACAAGATGGTTGTGGCATGACACATGCAAGCACAAAGGAAAAAGGAAAGATTCCGGTCTTGCCCGAGAACATAAATTGTTCTCCCCTACATCCCCGAGCAAGAACTTTTAGTTTGGCCTTTGTCCTGTACTCTAAGAAAAACCTCCTGCTTTTCCAGACTTTTTGGCTAACAACAAAGCAGGCACCAAGGCTGGGATCATGTTTTCTCTTTGCAAAGAAATCATGCAAGCAAGCCTCTGCACAATTTTTCTTAGGTACTACCAACTCAAAGGGTTCAGAGAGTGAAGACAAATAGGCCAAACAATGGGGATCCATGACCCTTGCGAGTCAAGTTTTGGGTTTCCCCTTCCCTTTCCCCTTCCACTTCCCTCTTCCCTTTCCTTTCCCTTGCCAATTACCTTGCCCTCCTTGAGGTGGTGGAAGCCCTCCTTGCACTGGTGCCACCACTGGTGGGGCCTGTGGTGCAGAGGGAAAGTAACCCGGTTGAAAGACTGGTGGTTGGAACCCTCCCGCTTTAGCTTTAGCAGCCAACCACTCCCTTTTCAACTGACATTGCCATGCTTCATGGCCCAACTGTTTGCAAAAGTAACACTCCCTATTAGCGGGGATGACCTTCCGAGAGTCCAACTTTCCCTTCCCTGGTGCACCAGGGGGTCCTCCAACAGCTCCCCAGAAGGGTGGTGACCCTTGAACTTCCTCTGGGATATGAGCTGCACCAAGATTGGTGTGGAAGTTTGATAGTGTCCTCCTCTTGGGGGGACCTCCCTGTGCATCCCCATGGGCACTCTTGAAACCACCTTCATACTTGACCACAAAGGAGCACAAGTCATCCAGGTCTGTGAAGGGTTTCCCTGTCCCGGGGTTGATGGTACTAGCCAATCTTAACTGCACATTAAGACCCTTCATGAATAAGTGCAACTTATCCTGCTCTACCATTTCATATTCCACCTCAATATCCGAAAGCAAAGCAACAAATCTTTCAATGTACCTCTCCACACTTTCATTTCCCTGGTAGACTTTGTCAAGCTTTTGTCTTGCTATTGCTACTGTGTCAGTGGCATCATATCTTTTGGACATAAAAGCTTTAAAGTCTTCCCACTCTATGGCATCTTCCTCTCCTCCCTCTTTTTCCCACTTACGCACAAAAGCATCCCACACTTTAAGAGGTCTTTCTTCCAAGTGTTGAACTGCCAAAGCAACCCACTTAGCATCAGGCACGTTTGTGAGTTTAGCATATGATGCCAATTTCCGTGCAAAAAACATAAAACTTCCACGTTTTCCGTTAAAGAGAGAAGGAGGGGCAGCACGCACTTGCACCGGTTTTTGGATCGGTGCTTGAGCCTCGCCCTGCCGAGCCTCCAACTTTTCTTGAACCAAAGCGTCAACGTATTGTTCAATATCTTCCTTTGACAAGGGGCGTTTCTTCCTTTTGCCTTCCGATCCCTCGGTTGTAGGGGCGATCGGGTTCATGGAATCGACGTCCTCCTCTAACAAATCCGTAACCTCGAAGCCTTCCCGCAAAGAACCTTCCAAAAGGCTTCGGTCGTCCTCAGAAAGGTTTTTAAACCTATCTGATGTCACCGAGCTCATCTACGAGGGGCATCCCAAAGTTAGATCCTTGCATCGGCATCTGCCAACTTCCAACAACTTGATCGAAAACCCCAAAGGATTGATAACGGCTTTCGCCGATACCAAATGTAATAACTCAGCGGAATTTATAAGGAAGTAAAGCAGGAAGGGAGCAAGGAACGAGGCGCGACACGAGGTCCGTCACTTGGGGCAAGCAAGCGTTTACAAGAACCACCCCACCACACAGCTTACCCTTGTGGTTTCTCCAGTTCTGTCCTCTCGTGTTAATCTACTCGGCACGCGGGTTCCTAGCCAAGGGACGCCTATCATTCGGACTCGGCCCATGTACGACTTCTGTCCCTCTATCCTTCGTGAGAGCCCTAGATCGTCCACTCGCTGGCGTGCTAACGGTGACAATTATTGTCATCAAACACACGCAATGACGGAGTGCCAACTATGCATGGCGTAAGCAACCATCACCGACGGAAGGTGCTACTCTCGTTCGAGCGGCTAACCACGTGGCTCCCACGGGCGTGCAGTATGGCGCCAAAGGGCGTCTCCCGCAAATGTCCCGAAATGCTCGGAAATCCTCGCATTCCGTTACAAACTCCACGGGACCGGGTACCCAGGGCGGGCCGGTCCCGGAATTATTCTCGGAACCCCTAGTGGAGGGGGAGGAAGAGGGAATAATGGAGGGGGAGGAGGAGAAGCCAACGTCGTCGTCGGGTAAGTTCACGGGATCCTTGGGACTGGAGGAGGTGTTGAAGGGCAAACCGGAACAATTGGGGGTGCTCCTTAGGGAGTACAGTGATTTGTTTCCTCAAGGTTTGCCAGGATTGCCACCGCATAGACAGGTGTATCACACCATCAGGATACAACCTGGCTCTGTACCTCCTAATAAGCCTGCTTATCGTTTATCTTCTATAGAAATGGAAGAGTGTACTAAAACAGTGGATGAGCTTCTCGCATTAGGGCACATCCGGCCCAGTCACTCACCTTATGCATCTCCTGTTCTTTTTGTTAAAAAGAAGGAAGGAACTTATAGGATGGTAATTGATTATAGAGCTGTCAACCAGATTACCATTCCGGATAGGTACCCCTTGCCCCGGATTGATGATTTGCTTGATAGGCTCAAAGGAGCAAAGGTCTTCTCCAGCCTGGACTTATTGAGCGGATACCATCAGGTCCGGCTTAAAGAAGAAGATATCCCAAAGACAGCATTTAGAACACCATTCGGGTTGTACGAGTTTCTGGTGCTCCCCTTTGGTTTAACGAATGCTCCGGCCACTTTTCAGCGGCTGATGAATGAAATCTTCCATGATTTCATTCGGGAGGGATTTGTCGTTGTCTATTTGGATGATGTGCTCATTTTCAGCAAGGATGAAAACATGCATTATGTTCATTTGGAAAAAGTCTTCGCTCGCTTGCGAGAGAAGCAACTCTTTGCCAAGCTACCCAAGTGTGAGTTCATGCGTTCTGAACTTCGATACTTGGGGCATATCATTGGAAGGGATGGATTAAAGGTGGACCCACAAAAGGTGGAAGTAGTCAAGGAATGGCCCGTACCCAAAAACACCACGGATGTCCGTAGGTTTCTGGGCCTTGCAAACTACTTCAGGAAGTTTATCAGGGACTTCAGTGCCATCGCTGCTCCCTTGACAAAGTTGTCAAGCAGCAAGAGGGCATGGGAATGGGAATTGGAACAGGAGGAATCTTTTTCAGCATTGAAGACTGCTTTGGTAGAGGCCCCTATCTTATCACTACCTGATCTTCGGAAACCATTCCAAGTGACATGTGATGCAAGTGATTTTGGGGTGGGAGCAGTTCTCATGCAGGACGGGAAAGTAGTAGCATACTATAGCAAAAAGTTGAATAGTGCAGAGCGTAACTATTCTGCTACGGAAAGGGAATTGCTGGCTGTAGTGTATGCTCTACAGGAATGGCGATGTTATGTGTTAGGAAAACCAGTCACCGTAACCACTGACCATAAGTGTAATACCTTTTTGCAACAACAGGCAGGACTTAGCCCGAGAAGAGCTAGGTGGGCTGAGCGATTGCAGGAGTTTGACATACTCTGGGTTTGGGAGCCAGGCAAGACTAACGTCGCAGATGCCTTGTCCAGGATCCCAATCCTCGCGGCCAGGCAGCTCCGACGCAACGTCGAGCCAGCGGAGCCCGAGCTCAGGAGTGTCAAGCCCCGGGTCGCAATGGACTCCGGCGGGAGGGCCCGCCCGAGCGGAGTCACCCAGCAGCTTGACACGTGTGAACCCTTCCTGGAGTTAGTAAAAAGGGCATACATGGATGATGAGTGGTTGGGAAAGAGGTCGAACAGAAGGAAGGTGCATTTCAGGAATGGGATATGGGAATATGGGAAGGAGGGACGGAAGTATGTCCCAGGGCATTATGAGGTGAAGGATGGGGAAGGAGTCGTGGGGAGAAACCTAAGACAAGATATACTCAAGGCATTGCATGAACCTTTGTATGTGGGACACCCTGGTTTTGCCAAGATGTATGAACTGGTGAAACGGGAATGGTGGTGGCCGGGAATGACAGAGGACGTGCGGGAATATGTTGCCTACTGTGATTCTTGTCAAAGGGTCAAAGCTTCAAACAAGTTGCCCGCAGGCCTCCTTCACCCCTTGCAAATCCCGACTAGGAAATGGCAAAGCATTTCCATGGATTTCATAACGGGGTTGCCACGGAGTGCAAACGGGAATGATGCCATATGGGTTGTGGTGGACCGGTTAAGTAAGTGTGCTCACTTTGTGCCCACCACCACAAAAGCTGACTCATATGATGTAGCAGTTTTGCTAAGGGATAAAGTCTGGAGATACCACGGATTTCCAGAGGAACTTGTGTCGGATAGGGATCCTAAGTTTGTGAGTAAATTTATGGATATACTCCTAAATTTAACAGGCTGCAAACCTGCACGGTCTACAGCCTATCACCCACAATCTGACGGACAAACGGAACGGGTTAACAGGATTCTTGAGGACTACCTCAAACATTATGTTTGGGATAAGCCTAAAGAATGGGAAAACCATCTGGCTGTTGCAGAGTTTGCCTATAACAATACATGGCAAGCCTCGATCAACACCACACCGTTCCGCTTGACATATGGACAGGATCCAAACATTCCATTTGCTATGGGACACATGGAGGGGGGGAAAGCAGATCGGGCAGATCTTTTCCTCCGGAAGATGCAAGACTCCCTTACTCTTGCACGGAAGTTTTTGGCTGCAGCTCAGGAGCGGCAGGCGGCCCAGGCGAACCGCCACCGCCGGGCTGTGATCTATAAGAAGGGGGACCTTGTTCTCCTTCGGACGAAGTTCCCAGCCGCCCTGACGTCGCAGAAGTACATAAAGCTGCCAGGCGCCGGATGGACCCTTCCGGTCACTGCCGTCCATCCCAACTCTGTTGAGCTACTCCCCGCCGCCTTGAAGTTCACCCACGCATAAACGTGAATATGTGACCTCTACAAGGGCCACGTAACCCAGACCGCCTCAACATTACAAATACCAGCCGGACCACGCATGGTCAAGGCGATGACGGCAGAGAGCGAGTACGTCGTGACGCATCCTCGGTCACCGTCCCTGGATGAAGGGGAACCGGGCCCTCCACTTCCCGGACGGTACCCCAGCCTACCAATACTGGGTACTGTGGTCAGGTTACGACGTCGGAGACGACTGGGAGCCCTTGGACATGTTCGACCACGCAAAGGACACCATCAACGCCTACCACCGTCACCAGGAGTTGGGCCCGCCCAAGTGGGGCGAGACGGCCGTTTGAGGCCTTTCCCCTGCTGCCCGCTCCTCCGGTCGGTTACCTTGTCTTTGCTCTCTTTAGGAGGGAGTCCTTGTCGGGTACGCAAGGATCTGCACAGACAAGCCGGTGGTAGGATTGCAAATGTGTGCACCCCCTCGGGATGGGATTGGGAGTGGGTCGCCCACTTCGGTGTGGGTGGACAGATGTCACACACCATGGCATGTTGCAGCCCGGAGTCTGCACGCTTTGGATAGGTGGGGGGGGAGTACACCTGCTAGCACAAGCAATCAGTTGTGGATCCTGGGCACTTTTCTTGTGATTGGTGGACTATGTGACTAGAAGAGACTTGGAAATTGGAGAGGGATTGGGATTCTTCTATGTGACTGGCAGGTCTTGGACTGTCTATGTCAATAGGGGGACTTGGACTCTCTTGAAATCTTGGACCTTGGAAGTTTGTGTTGTTGGGACTTTTGGGAACGTTGGACTTTGTTTCTTTGTTTGTTTGTTTGTTTGTTCCTTTTGGATCATGGTTCAGAGCCAACGCAACCCGAGTCGTTCGGCATGAACTGGAATATGTACCTTATGCGGATTTGTACAGTATGTTGACTTGGGATCATCCATTACGGGAACGGGACTCATTGGGAGCATGGAACTTCTCCATGGAAGTTCCCTACTTTTTGGACTTAAGCACTTTAATTATTCTTTTGTGTTGTATGTTTTTGGATTAGATTTTTATGTTCTCTTGGACTTGGGAAATGGGACACTTGTTTTTCATGTTTGAACGTTTATTTCTTCATGTTTGTTCTTCGAATAAGATTAGACGCAAGTCTACCTAGTGTCCTGGAAAAGCCATAAAAAAAAATAAATAAATGGCAAGGAAGTGTTTACTTGGAGATTTTATACATTGGAAGTGGGGACCCCATGAACCACCAATTCGGCAGGGGTCAGACGGCAGTTGGAGGTTTGGGCCGTCCAGTTTACCGGTTTCTCTGGTTGTTCTTCTCAGTGAAAATCCTCGAGTGGGTTTGCATGAGGACATGCAAAGGACTAAGGGGGGATAATGTAACGGAATGCGAGGATTTCCGAGCATTTCGGGACATTTGCGGGAGACGCCCTTTGGCGCCATACTGCACGCCCGTGGGAGCCACGTGGTTAGCCGCTCGAACGAGAGTAGCACCTTCCGTCGGTGATGGTTGCTTACGCCATGCATAGTTGGCACTCCGTCATTGCGTGTGTTTGATGACAATAGTTGTCACCGTTAGCACGCCAGCGAGTGGACGATCTAGGGCTCTCACGAAGGATAGAGAGACAGAAGTCGTACATGGGCCGAGTCCGAATGATAGGCGTCCCTTGGCTAGGAACCCGCGTGCCGAGTAGATTAACACGAGAGGACAGAACTGGAGAAACCACAAGGGTAAGCTGTGTGGTGGGGTGGTTCTTGTAAACGCTTGCTTGCCCCAAGTGACGGACCTCGTGTCGCGCCTCGTTCCTTGCTCCCTTCCTGCTTTACTTCCTTATAAATTCCGCTGAGTTATTACACATTTGTCATCGAAGTTCACACTAGCACGAGCTCTGGTCAACCATTGCTGCCCTAACAACACATCCCACTCACAGGAGTGAACATGCATCACTGTACAAGTTACAGCAGCAAAACGGTAACCCTGGATCGTCACAGAGATTGTAACATGCCCAAGATGATCAACTTCCAGGCCATTGGCCATTTGCAACACTGCCTTCTCCGTGGGTGACTCTATTTGTAGACCAAGTCGATCCGCGAGCGCTGCACTGATGATGTTGCAGCTAGCTCCAGAGTCAGCCAATACCTGGCAGTGCACGCCTTGCACCTGGCCACCAAAAATCATAGTCAGCTTTTGCACCTCAGCATCTGGGTGGAAAGCATTAGCTATAATCTGCATTGGACTTACATCAGCCCCCGCTTGGTCTGAAGGCCCATACCTTCAGGAAGCAGGTGCCTTGCCCTTGCCCTTGTCGTGGGCATCAGGCTTCTTGCAGAACTTGGCCGTGTGGCCCAGTTCCCCGCACTTGTAGCAGCGGCCTTCGCGCTTCATCCTCGCTGCATACGCGTTGGGCTGCGTGCCCGAAGGCCCAGCACCAGATCCATTCGAGCCCGGAGGCTTCCCAAAGGCAGCGCGCTTAGGAGGTGGAATAGCATCCCCGTCTGCCAGGCGCTTGCCCTTGATCAAGGCCTTCAGCTCCTGAGTCTCCTTCTCGCTCGCTGCACCCGGCAACATACGCAAGAAGGATTCAGCTTCCTTGGCAGCTTGAACAACAATGTCAAGGTTACCAAGCTCGTTACGAACGAGTGAATCTCTTGTTAAAACCTCCAAAATGTTTGGTTTTAACCCCGCCCTAAAGTAGGCACACGCTTCAGGGCCCGAGATAGGATATTTGACAGCTTCAACCATGATAGCACGAAACATAGCATGGTAAGCTGCCACGGACTTAGTCTGCCTCAATCGCGCCAACCGTGGACGCACAGTATTTTCTACTTCCACTTCAACAAAATGAGCGAGAAGAGAAGTCTTGAAAATGGCAAAGTCCTTCACATCCTTTCCCTGAACAGAAAGGGACCTTTTAAGGAGCGCCCATTCCTTAGCGGCTCGGCCAGTAAGGCAAAGGGACGCGTGGGACACTAATTCATCATCACGAAGGCCCAAAATACACGAATAATCGTCAAATTGACCGAGCCAAGTGATTATGTCAGTCCCTCCTTTTCCCCATTAAACAACGGAGCCGGTGGGCGCCGAAAGGGCCCACGTGAAGGTGAAATATTCTGGGCTTGGCGTATCCTGCATGGTGGCGGCACGGAGGGTGTTAGACGATGTCCTCCTACTTGTGCGTTGTTAAGTAGGCACGGACATATACAAGTCAAGGACTGGTTAGCAACTGATTGATAGACACCCGGAGTGCCACTATAGTTCCAACCAAGTGTTACAATATCTCTCATCTCTCCTAACAAGGTGACGCAGTTCAAACACGCCTAACCTGCTCTCACCCAGGTCGTGTTCATTACTTTGTCCGATGAGCTAAACTCAACTCTATATGTCTAACATGTTCTAACAATGTTCATCTGAGTGCTAAATCCAGGAATACAATAAGGATTAAGTCACCTGCATGGTGGCGGCACGGAGGGTGTTAGACGATGTCCTCCTACTTGTGCGTTGTTAAGTAGGCACGGACATATACAAGTCAAGGACTGGTTAGCAACTGATTGATAGACACCCGGAGTGCCACTATAGTTCCAACCAAGTGCCTTCCCTATCCGTGCTTGCCCCATATGCCTCCTTTCTACAAACGTGTCTGTAACTTGCGTTATGATAGTCTTCGTTCAAATGCATGTATTGCCTGGCAGAACTCAGGGTTCTGCCTCTCTTTCCTAATTGGTATTGTCTTCATACGGAGACTTGCCATTATTACTCCTCTGAGGGAAAGGCATAAAATTAATTAACACAACACTTCCCCTTGCCTTTACCTCACAGAAACTTGGCCAGTCCCAGTGAGTTACGATGTCCCAGAAACACTTGTCTAACTAGTGGTTTGGTAAAAATGTCAGCCACATTTCTAGCAGATTGAATGTACTTGAATTCAACCTGCCCCTTTGCAATAGCTTCACGTGCGAAATGACAGCTAATTGCAATATGCTTTGTGTGTTTGGAGTACACCGGATTCCTCAGGTGGTTTATACACCCTTGGTTGTCACAATGAATCTTCACTATCCACGGTAACACTCCAATTTCCTCCAGGAAACCTCTCAGCCAATTTGCTTCCTTCACAACAGCACTTGCTGCCATGAATTCAGCCTCCACTGTTGAAGTGGCAACAGCAGATTGCTTTTTACTTCCCCACACTACTGCTCCTCCAAACACAGTGAGGACAAAGCCAGTGGTAGAGAAGCGATGATCCTGATCACCTCCATAGTCGGCATCCACATAGCCTTCTAGCTCTATCTCCCCCCCTCCGAGAGTTAGAACCAAATCTCGGGTTCCTTTCAGATACTTCAACACACGGATGGCTTCATTCCAATGTGCTGTGGTGGGAGATATGCGATAACGAGACAATACACCTACTGCCTGAGCTATATCGGGACGTGTGGTGTTGGCTATATACAGAAGAGACCCTACTAACTCACAGTAACGGTGACCTGGAGGTAGTGGACTGCCAGCACCAATGCTGTCGCTCCCATCTCTCGGTGCAGGCCTTTGGGACATTACGAAATCTTTTGTCATGGGAGTATCAGGTCCCACTGACTCAGATCCAAGCCAAATTTCTCTACAAGTGCATCGATTTTAGGGATGCAACTCAGGGTGATCAGCCCTTTATCTCTATCTCTCATCACTTGACATCCCAAGAAATCCTTCACTTCCCCAAGATCATGGATGGTGAATTCTTTCTTGAGAAGTCCCTTCACTCTCTCGATTTCTGACATGCCCTTGGAAACTATCAGAAGATCATCAACATAGATCAGCACATAGGACTTTCCTCCATCAGTAGAGCATCTCACATACACTCCCGCATCACTCTTGCACACCTCATACCCCATGACTTCAAGTTTGTCATTCAGGGTTTTGTGCCAGGCACGTGGAGCCTGCTTCAGGCCATACAACGCCTTTCTCAATCGGCACACAATATTCTTATCACCATTCTCAAAGCCAGGAGGTTGCGTTACATATACTTCCTCCTCGAGCTCACCATTCAGAAAGGCGGTCTTAACGTCCACCTGATGAATTTCACAGCCCTCTCTTGCAGCAACAGCAAGCAGAGCTCTTCTAGCTCCATAGCTACTAGTAGGAGCAAAGACCTCCATCACATCCACTCCAGGGATTTGTCTGCATCCCTGTGCCACTAATCTGGCCTTGAATCTCACAACATTGCCATGTGCATCCATTTTCACTGAAAATATCCAGTGAACTGGAATAACCTTATGTCCACGAGGTCTCGGAACATACTCCATGACCTCATGAGTATCTAGAGAATTTTGCTCTTCCTGCATAGCTGCCTTCCAGTATTCCCACTGGGGAGACATCTGTGCTTCTCTCAAATTAGAGGGAACGTGAATTTTCCCAAATCTGACACCTGTGTGCTTTTCCTCTGAATTGCCTGATTTTCTCTCACTTTGTCCAGAACCCACTACTCTTCCACTGACACTCGCTGAGTTACACATCACAGGCTCTCCAGTAGAAGTAGAATGCTCTCTCATAGCACGCTCTCGCTTGGACTCACACTTGGCTTTGCACAAGTTACTCTGCTCATCCCTCACATCATCCTCCCATGCACAGGTACCTCTCGGACAGTCTTTGTAATTTGGAATCCCTTCACATTGTCCAGGCTTCCGATTCACCTCCTCAGACACACTCTGACATGCCTGCAAGAGTTCAGACTCTTCAGGTCTCTCACAAGCAACATCGGGATATGGCAGAGTGTCTGCATACTTCCCCTGATTTATGTGATCCACATGCCTCTCAGACCGACTGCATGTCACTGTTGGGAGTGACCTCACATCTCTGACATCACTCTCCCAGGCACAGGTACCTCTCAGTGAGCACTTGTAATTTGGTCTGTCTCCACAATGTCTGTGCTCCTGATTCACCTCCTCCTCTCGTCCCTTACATGGAGTCAAGGATGCAGATCCTGTCTCCCGCTCACAATCATGTTTGGCTGGTGCAGAGAAAGCATATGATGCTTCCTCTGACCGGTGGCTGCCACCACAGTCCCGTCCAGGAGTGCTCTGACTGGACGGGTTGCCAGAAGAACTCTGCATGGTCACATCTCTTACATTTCTCTCAGTCACTGAACAAGACCCACCCATACTGCTCAGCTCCCCGGGACCATTTGCAGCTTTGCATGTAGCTGCCCCCCTCACTGCACTCACATGCAATTCATGCCCCTCATGTGAATCACCCTCTAGCTGCACTTCCCCTGGTCCCTGTGACAGAGAGTCACATTCAGTCAACCCCTCTCGCTCTCTGCTCTCTCCCTTCTCCTGTGGCAGCAGGAGGTCTTTGGCGGCAGTGCGTTGTTCGTGTCGTTGAGCCCGGGTCAGGCCATCCAATTGGTGGTTGCGGCAATCAGACCTAGTTGGTCTGAGGACCTCCTGGGCTCGCTCCATCTGCGGTCGAAGGTGGGAGTCCTGTCTCACTCCTCTGGCTAAGTCCTGTACTGCCTCCAGGGTTTGATCCATCTCCACTGGGTCACACAGTCTTCTGGATTCAGGCTCGGGCTCAGCCTCACTGGGGGGTCCTGTGACAGGCTGTGTGGGGAGGTTGCTGGAGGCTGGCAGGTACTCAGGCTCACTGTGTGGGTCATCAAGATCTGTCTCAAGGCTGATGTTGGTTGTGCCAGGGGAGGTGCCGGGAAAGACTGGGGGAGTGTCACTTGCAGAGGGCTCAGGACACAGAAACTCTGTAGACTGTGTTGAGGAAACGCTCATGCCAACCCGAGAGGCTCCCCTGAGGTGCTCCACGAAAACCACATCTCTGCTCTCCTTCCAGATACCCCCTCCCACATAGATCCGATAGGCTTTGGAGGAGGCTGAGTAACCAGTAAGCATCCCTGGCACAGTTTTAGGGGAAAACACAGAGCGCTGGACATCAGGAATGTGCACAAAGGCCAAGCAACCCCAGGTACGCAGTGGGGTTACATTTGGTTTGTAGCCAAAAAATAATTCTGATGGCGTGCGGTCCCTCCCGGTACTGGGACCCATGTTCAGTAGGGTGCATGCAGTTTCCAGGGCCTCCTTCCACAACGTTGGACTGGCAGCTGCAAAAGCCAGAAGAGTCCTGGTACGTTCCTTGAGGGTGCGATTGGCTCTTTCAGCCGCTCCATTCTGTTGCGGGGTGTAAGGAGCTGAGGTCTCCAATTTAGTCCCCTGGGATGCACAAAATTCTTTGAACGTGGCATTCAGAAATTCAGTTCCACGGTCACACCGGACACACTTCACTTTGGTTTTCTTCTGGGTCTGCCAGTATAGAATGAGGTCCCTCACAGCAGCACTGATGGCATCTTTGGACTTCACAGGCAGGACCGCCTTTAACTGAGATGACTCATCCAAAGCAGTCACCCAGTAACGTTCACCAGTTACTGCAGCAGGAAAAATGGGGCCCACAGTGTCAATATGTACTCTGTCAAGTGGTTCAACAGCTGGTCTACTGCTTATTCCAAATGGAGGCCGAGACGTCTTTCCCTCAATACATGCTTCACAGTAGACTGGACAATTGGAGCAGGGACATAGGGATGTATCAAGTCCCGAGACCAGGTCCTCATTGGTTAGGCGCTGCATCCATGTTTCACCTGGATGTCCCATTCTGCTATGCCAGAGGTATCGTCTGGCACAGTTGTGTGAGTTTTGGGTGGGGGTTTTGGACTTCACAGCAGCTGAAATTCTTCTGTGGTTAACACTGGGACTCAGAGCTACAACTTGATGAATATAAAATAGCCCTTTCTCTGCACTGATCCGAGACCTCCAGCTGTTTGGACCACAGACTTCAGTGAACGCTCCAACATCATCTGTGCGAAAGACTGCCCCATCCCGCAATGCTGCAGATACTGACAGTATGTTTGAGGTTGCAGAAGGAACACACTGAACATGATGTATCCACAGGGGAACTCCCACTCGACTGAGGATGCAGACAGAGCCTGATGCTACAATTCCTCCAGTGGCATCTGAAGTGGCCAGATGTAATGGGATGGGTTTGGCATGCACAGTTGGATTATGTAGTAGGGTCACATCATTCACCAGATGTACAGATGCTCCATTGTCCACCAGCCAGGATTGCAGAGACGAATTTCTGACAGGAGTCTTCAGGATGTTGAGGGAAATTATGTATGGCATACCTCCAGGTGGTGGAGGTGGGGGAGCTGGGGGTTGGAACCATGCCGGAAAGGCATCCAGTCCAGGGTGCGCCAGCTGGGCTGCAGGAGGGTGTGGGCCACCCATATGTGGAGGTCCCTGTGGCCACATTCCCTGCAATTGTTGGACCGCTGCCACTACGTTCCGTTGGGTCTCCTCGTCCCGCTTCCTCTTTCGACAGTCCCTCCAGTAATGCCCCTTCTTATTGCAGTAGTTGCAGATGCCCTTAGTCTCGGACTTGGCCTCAGAGACAGTTGGTTGGGCCTGCTGATGGACTGCACTGGCAGCTGGTGGGGTATTGGCTCCACTGGAGCCTTGTCCAAGAGCCAAAACCCTTGGTTGGCGAGGAGCATATTCATCAAAACCCACTGCAGCTGCTGTGTTGCGCAGAAGTCCAGCCAGCTTCTCCAGGGGTTGTGCTGCAGCAGTTGTGATCATTCCTGGCTCTTTAGCTGCATCAGGCAAGCCCTGCACAATCTGGGTTGCAACGTGTGCATCCAGTAGAGCATGGTTGTTCCTGTCAAGGCATGCCTTCAGGTTGATCATTCTGTTGACATATTGCGAAATCGTCTCGTCATGTTTCATTCCCTGGCTCATTTCTTGGAGCCAATCTGCATTGGCCTCGATATTATATCCACCAATAAACTTTCTGCAGATGAACTCATATGCATCATAAGCAGAGGGCAGATTAGACAGAGGTCCCAGCCATTCCTCTGGGACTGACTCATAAATCAGTAACATTGCGGCTGCGTCATGTGCTGTACCAGGCATAGCCTCCAGGATGGCAGGCAAAGACCCTTTTGACTCATTTGCTGCCAAAAATGCATTCTTCCAAACAATAATATTTGTCCCCCGTTCCTTCAGTTTTATGTGTACCTTGACATTTGTTGGGATAATCTTGGGCAGCTCATCTCCGCTGCCTCTTGAGGTGCTGGGAGTACACGGTTCTCTGATGGGTGTGGATGAGGCTGGTTCACTGCTTGACGTTGATGCTCCACTAGCTGATGATCCTTTCTTCTTGGAAGTCATAATTCCCCAGTTGTCTTATAACTCCAGTACTCGCAAGGTAGCAGCAAGATCTTACTTCTGAACCAGGTGGGTTGAGCTAACGGACAGCCAACGTGAAGGTGAAAGATGTAGTCTTTGACGATAAAGGCTCTCTCGTCAGGATTGCGGTCTCCACGTTGTCCTCCTTCTCTGATTAGTTCGTTGTATGACGGAGGTCCTGATCTCAAGCGCGCTGGAACGTTGAGGTTGGTGGTCTTCCTGGCTGTTTGCTTTGTCCGCTTCTTCGCCATTCACAGTCTAGTGAGCTCCGATTTAGGCGCCACCCACTCTCAGCATCCGAGCCCGTGGGCCCATAACCTGAAATATTCTGGGCTTGGCGTATCCTGCATGGTGGCGGCACGGAGGGTGTTAGACGATGTCCTCCTACTTGTGCGTTGTTAAGTAGGCACGGACATATACAAGTCAAGGACTGGTTAGCAACTGATTGATAGACACCCGGAGTGCCACTATAGTTCCAACCAAGTGTTACAATATCTCTCATCTCTCCTAACAAGGTGACGCAGTTCAAACACGCCTAACCTGCTCTCACCCAGGTCGTGTTCATTACTTTGTCCGATGAGCTAAACTCAACTCTATATGTCTAACATGTTCTAACAATGTTCATCTGAGTGCTAAATCCAGGAATACAATAAGGATTAAGTCACCTGCATGGTGGCGGCACGGAGGGTGTTAGACGATGTCCTCCTACTTGTGCGTTGTTAAGTAGGCACGGACATATACAAGTCAAGGACTGGTTAGCAACTGATTGATAGACACCCGGAGTGCCACTATAGTTCCAACCAAGTGCCTTCCCTATCCGTGCTTGCCCCATATGCCTCCTTTCTACAAACGTGTCTGTAACTTGCGTTATGATAGTCTTCGTTCAAATGCATGTATTGCCTGGCAGAACTCAGGGTTCTGCCTCTCTTTCCTAATTGGTATTGTCTTCATACGGAGACTTGCCATTATTACTCCTCTGAGGGAAAGGCATAAAATTAATTAACACAACAGAAGGTTCAGTTGTTCTCTTCGCATTGAATTCTGAATTCAACACGTCAACGGAAGGACCAGAAGTGGGGTGCCCACCTGCAACGCGTTGAGCCAGCACCGCAACTTCGGCCTCCAACATATCCACGCGATCCTCCGTACGACCCACGGAAGAATCCGTATCGAGCTCGGCAGCGATGAAGTACAACTGCCAAACTCTCGTTTCATATTCCAGTTTCGCCGTCGCGAGCCTCTGCATTTCGGCAAAATGCGCCACCGAGTCGAAACCCGGCTTAAAGCCGCCCTCTCCAGTTACCTGGAGGTGCAGCTGCGTCGACAGCTTCGCTAAATGAACCTCGACCGGCTCAAGCTTCTCGAAATAGTCACCGATTTCACGAACCAGTTGCTGCGTAGCGATCTCGGCACTAGGAAGTGCTTGGATCTCCACGAGCTTCTGTTTCGTGAAAGCGCGACAATTTTCGTAGCTCAAGCCGTTCGAAAGGTCCGGGACTCGGGGATTTTTCCTGGCCCAAGTGGGCCACGAGTCGTCCCAAACCGTCCCAATAGCACACCTCCTCGTAGGAGGCACGGTTACAAATGTATTTCGCAACCCCTGCGGCACTTCGACAAGTGTCCGGAGTGCCATCGCAAACCCCAGGTTTACGACCACGGACCCCAGGTCCGTAAAACACACAAGATACACGAGAAATCGAAAACCCCAGGTTTTAGAATTCTTGCCGATACCAAATGTAGTATCTTGCTTGTCTCAAGTTCGTGTGAGAATGACCTCACACAGGTGCGACCCGTCTGATTGCACCCCGCCAGCCAAGCTGGCCAGATTACGTAATGAGGTCATCGTACCCCGCTCTCCGATCACGCGCTATCGGCTCGATGCCGATCGGCTCCCTAACGGACCCTTCGCACTCGGAACGTTACACACATTGTAGAGGAGGGTAGCTGTCTCAAGCGCCTCCTTCCAAAGGGAGGGGTCTGCTGCAGCATGGACCAACAGAGTCCTTGTTCGCTCCTTCAGGGTCCTATTCATCCTCTCCGCCACCCCATTCTGCTGAGGCGTGTAGGGCGCTGAGGACTCCATCTTAGTGCCCTGCTGAGCACAAAACTCTTTGAATTGCTGGTTCAGGAACTCTGAACCCCTGTCAGTCCTCACACACTTCACAACCGTGCCTCGTTGGGTCTGCCAAAAACGGAGCAGGTCTATCACAGCCTTTGGGATGCAATCCTTTGACTTCACAGGCAGGGAGGCAACTTGGTGTGAACTTTCATCCACTACAGTGACCCAATATCGTTCACCTGTGATGGCAGGAGGTGATATGGGACCCACAGTATCCACATGGACTCTATCGAGTGGGTGATGTGCAGGCCTGGAAGATACAGGGAAAGGAGGTCTGGAGTGTTTCCCTTGTATACACGATTCACAGTGCTTGGGGCACTCAGAGCAGGGAGCAAGGGAGATATTGATTCCTGTAACCAGATCTTCCTTGGAGAACCTCTGCATGCTGCTGGCACCAGGATGACCTAACCTAGCATGCCACAGAGATCTCTCGCTACACACGTGTCCTTTCCTAAGATGAGACGCCTCAGCCATGTGATCAATATGTCTGCAGCCAACTTGCTGCCCTCTGACAGGACTAACAAACTCCAAAAAAAACAGACCTCGTGCGCGGGTGATATCTCCACACCACCCTTCAGGTCCCTTCATGGCTGTGTAACCACCTGCAGTGTCAGTCAGGAAAGATGCTCCATCCTGAATTGCACCAGTGACTGAAATGAGGTTGGTATGCGCAGAAGGAACACACTGCACATTGTGCAGCCAGAATACTTCGTGCCTTGCATTCACAAGGCATACAGACCCAGATGCAATGATTCCTCCCTTGGCGTCTGAGGTTGCCAAGTGCAGAGGAAGAGGCTGTCTATGCATAACTGGATTATGGAGCAATGAGAGATCATTGACTATATGCACAGAGGCACCACTATCTATTAACCAAGATGTGCTGCTAGCTCCATGCGAAGTTGGGGCAAGCACATTGAGAGAGATAAACATCGCCTCACCAGAAGGAGGGGGTGGAGGTGGTAAATGCCACCCCGGAAACGTGTGTTGACTTGTTGGATAGTTATATGCTGAAGGAGGTCCAGGGCTGGAAGCGGATGAAGGCGGGCCACCCCGGCCAGATCCATGGTCCCACCAGGCTTGAGGAGACGACTGTGGGCCTCCCTGGCCCCAGTAAGCTGCAGGCCCAACGCTTGCCGCTTGCATGTTTTGATGCAGAGCCTGCAGCTGCCTGAGCGGTCCGCAGTCAGTCATGAAGTGGCCCTTTGCCTTGCAGAAGTGGCATGTAAGCTCCTCTCTGGGCCTTCTTGCCCTGCCAGGTCCACGCCCCCTGCCACCAAAAGTAGTTGCAGAGGGGCCAGCGGGAGGCTGTTCGTTTGCTGGTAGTGCTGCTCCAACTCCCGGTACTGCTCCCACTCCTGGTGCAGCTCCAGCGCTTGATGACGCTCCAGCTACCCCCCCAGAGGGACCAGCCACTGCTGCAGCTGCCATGGCCTGAGGTGTTCCCTCTGCAGGTGGGTCCTTGTACCCACGGCTGGCTGCGGCGCGCAGGATTCTTTGAATCAGCTCCAATGGCGGCTTGTCGGTTGCCATAACCTCCAGGGACTCGAGCCTCAGCACAGGAGGGAGGCCCTTCACCATCAGCTCCCCAACATTGTGGTCCAAGAGGATGAACGCGTTGTTTCTGAGACTTGTAGCCAGATCCATCATTCTGTAGAGGTAGACCTTGAGTGTCTCCCCTGTCTTGATGCCCTGCTCCATTTCCTTGTACCACTCAAGGTTGATGTCTTGGTTGCTCCCTCCAGTGTGACTGTTCTTCACCCACGCGATGAAGTCGAACGCTGCTTTGTGGCATGAGATCTGAGAATGCCAGATGACTGGAACTGACTGGATCAGCCACTGCTTGATGGCTGAGTTCTCCACCGACCCTGGCATTGGCCTCTCCAAAGCCGCTCTGACCCCCTTGGTGTTTGCGCACGCCTCCAAATTTTCATACCAAAATTCAAAATTGCGCCCTCCATCATCAAGCATGACAGTCATCTTTGGATTAGAGGTATTGGGGATGTAGGCTGCCTTGTCAATCTCCACCTTTGGTTCTGCAGTGGCTGATTGTGTCCCGGTCATAGACTGCCCTGGAGTGGCCCCACTGACTTCTCCAGGTTGAGACATTGCTGTTTCACTGCTACTTTCCTTTTCTTTGCCCCTTTTTGTCATACTATTGTCACTTCACCAGCCAAACTTACTCATAAACTTCTGGAATGCAGCAATACCCTACAATTCCCTCCATGTCATGGAAATTTACCAGCCAGTCTTGCACAGTAGTAGCAGATATGTTCCCCTCAGAAGTTTGCGCCGGAGTCCGGCCCGACTCACTCAGTGCTTCTAGACAACGTCTATGAATGATAAAGCACAGCTAAAACTTCAATTATGAATTTCCCAGAAAGGTAAACTGTGAGTAAGATAATGGTCCTGGTACACTCGAGTTCCCTTGCGCCGCTGCGCCATGCTCGAGCTCCTTTGTTGACGCTTACGTCTGACCCATCCGTAGACGACCTTCACTCCTGCTTTTACTTGGCTCAGCTGGAAGGGCGTGGGCCCATAACCTGTGAAAGGTTATGGGCAATCGGCTTTCCCTGTACAAAGCAGACAGGTCGTCAATAGACGAAGTTACTCCAGCTACAGTCCGTACGACTGTCTGCTGAGTGCCACACACAACTGTCGGACAAGACTAGCATCTGGTGATGCCCAGCATCTTTCACAACCAGTTCCGTTACATCATTATCTTGTACACAAGCACCGATCAAGCAATCACTAGATAAGGCTCTAGACGGCTACGTTCAAGTACATGCCTATACTCCCTGAAGTCACTGTCCCTTATCTGTTTGAGTGACTACAGGGTACACTAAGCTTGTTCACTCTCACAATAGCAACAATGATACAACACACACTGCCGCACCGTACCTGTACAAAGCAGACAGGTCGTCAATAGACGAAGTTACTCCAGCTACAGTCCGTACGACTGTCTGCTGAGTGCCACACACAACTGTCGGACAAGACTAGCATCTGGTGATGCCCAGCATCTTTCACAACCAGTTGGTATTCACTCCGG
>KV908714.1:17289-42289 GCA_002005505.1 Botryococcus braunii | reverse complement strand
GTGAGCCTGACACCTTAAGTAGCATTTTGCTGCAATAGTTTCAAGCAACCCGTGATTATTTTTGAGTATTTCTGAATGTTTTGGCTGGGCTGAAAGCCTGGCCCGTGTGAATGCGGAAGGGCAGAGGGGAGGGGACGCACCCTCAAGGGTGATGTTGGGCCCTACGCCGAGTTGCGGGGCCCAAAATTGAGAAATATGGTGAACTTCCACTTGTTGGTGCAACTGGTGTGTGTGAAAACAAGCGTTGGTCATGTGTAGGGGCTGTGTCTCGTCGGCCTAGCTTCCACCCACGTTTTGCCTTGCTCATGTAGGACCTTGATATTGAAGCTTGTGGGCTGTAAGCGCGAAGTGGGGTTTTGCAGGCCAGACTTGCGTGAGTAACGCTGTGACAAGACTTCTTGTCATGGGTGGAAGGAGGGAGGGAGGGAGGGAGGGAGGTGGAGAGGGAGTTTATGTATGCATTCGGTGCGAAAGAATCGACAATACAGGAGAAAGGGCCTTCTGAAAGGTACGCACCAACAGTTCACTCCAGCAGCTTCGTGTGTACCGATCGTGCACTGCGAAATGGCGGTTGAACAGCTTCCAAAAGGGTGCGGACTGTGGGAGTTGGAATTTCACATCGGACCATTAGTAATTGTTTTAGTAACAATATAAAAGTTATGATAGTCCACGTGTACCGTTCTCTCAACTTGCTTGTTGGAAACCCGATTCCGAATCCGGGATTGGGGAGTCCCACCTGCTGAAGTCAGGAGTGAGAACCCCATCTGTGGCACGTCGCGCAGGTTACCGCGGAATTTCCCAAAGGGTAGCGAGCCACTGGCTAGCCCCTGGCAGTTGGGTTAGCGAAGAACGTATTATATCTCTGATTTGATTGTCGGTCATATCAGTTACGGAAGTGTGAAAAGAGCAGGTCGGAGAGGAAGGACTTCGGACTTGTAGAGCCTGGTGTAGGGAGATCAGGAGAGGACTGGCATCTGATAAGGGCTTGAATGTCGTATGTAAGAAACCTCAGCGAGTGCGCATGCACGGCCGGTCTGGACCTTCCGGCGTACTGGGGCGAACGTGCGGGTCCCGTTCATAAAGGATGAGTTCAAAATGCGGGCGATGCATCTTACTTATTGTTTGCAGCCTGCTTTTTCTTTCCACTCCTGACTCATGGTGTGGACCCGTTGCGGTGAGTGGTCTCCTCACTTGGCTATGCCCTCTTCCCCGCCCCTTTTACTTAAACTCGAGTAAAAAAGTGGCAGTTTCCCTTGCTGAAGTGCTTTCAATCAGCCAGTAGGGCTTCATCTTTCTTGAAATTCGGTGGATCACACAATAGCTGTCAATTTGGCTGACCATAGGTAAAACACTGGATGCAGGGTCTTGCCTTGGGTTTTGAGCCCCATGGGGCTAGAACCCATTTGAAGGGCTGGCATTCTTTGGGTGAGAACTTTCCAGATGCCGCTCACCAGGTCTTGGACCATTTACAGCATATAAAGCAGAGGGCGGATGCAAAAAGTCTGGGGAACAGCTCAGGTCAAATGTCCTTGGATGCTCATCTTCAAGAGGAAGACGAGGAAATAAAAGCTCCCAAATCAATTTTGCATTCTGAGCCAGGGGAAAGGGAACACAGTTCATTTGCCCATGCTGACCAACTGCCAGACCTGCGTGACCATTCAAGCAGCCATGTGGGTGCAAATGAGCAACAAAGACCCCGTCGCAGCCCTTTGGACGTTGGGGAGGCAGAGAATAGCGCAGACTGGGATTGGACAGGCTTGTCCGATGATAAGGATCCTGGAAAAAGGGCATCTTTGTCAGCAAGCATCCGCCTGCAGCAGGTCAGTGGGGGAGTGAAGCCAGTTGCTCCTGCTCCGGTGGCAGTTAGCATGGTCCTGCTGCTCACTCTCCTTATGGCTGCCTGCAATGGCCTAGGAGCCATTCCCTTCTTTTTCACGGGGTCCCTGTCAAAAGAGTGGGCAGGACTGGCTAATGCAGTGGCATGTGGTGTGATGCTTGCTGCCAGCTTTGACCTTATTCATGAGGGAGAGCCACATGGGCCTGGCCTTACCATCTTGGGCCTGATCCTTGGTACGACCTTGCTGCGTTGGTTCATCTCCCTCTAGCCTCCTCCCTCTCTCCCTCTTTCTCTCTGGCTCCCCCCCCCCCTCTCTCCCTCCCTCGCTCCCTTTCCCTGACTCCCTTCGCCCCTCTCCCTCTCCCTCCGCCCCCCCTCTGTGTGTATGCGTGTGCATGTGTGTGTGTGTGTGTGTGTGTGTGTGTGTGTGTGTGCCGGTGTGTTTGTCTGTCTGTGTGTGCGTGCCTGTTTGTGTGCATGCGTGTGTGCCCGCGCACGCCCGTGAGCATTACTGTGCGTGGGTTGTCTTTTGTCCCGCACAGATGACAGACCTCCTGTCAGAATGTAATCCGACAGAAAGGCTTGCCATGGCCGTATGTGCCTTCTACAAGTTGTGTATCCTTGGACTGCACAGTCATGCCCATTCTAGGCTTCACCTGTGGATGGGATGGGAACTGCTTACTTCTGTTGTTGTTGGTGGTGCTCCCGTTGGGTCCCCGTCCATGTCGCTCATACATTTTGCCCATTCTGCTACATTATGAAAGGACTTCTGTGGTAGTTAGGGGTCTACCAGCTCGGCATGTGGTGCACAAGTAGAGCATTCAGACCAGAAGCTTGTGGACATCACAGGACAGACCTCTCAAAACTTATGTGGGTCAGGGGGATCTGGGTTGTCTAGTGTGTGGTGTGGCATGTGGAAGCGCGCAAGTAGAGCAAGGAGGAACCTCTGGTCGAGAGACACTGAGAGATGGGTTGAAGTCATATGACAGAGGCGCTGTCCAAAATCCTGCCTTGTGACCTTACAAAGAAGAGCAGTGAAATGATGCAAGGAAGAACCTCGAACAGCTATGTTCTTACTTGGATCGATAGCGCTATACTTCGGATATGTTTGTCAAGCGCACAAGGAAGGACTGGAAATGGAGATCTCGGAAGGCAGAAGCAAGCCAAAAGGGGGAAAGGGACAGGGAAGGACCAAGACTTGAGATGTTCAAAGAGACATGGAAAGCTTAAGAAGTCGTCTTAAGAGCAGTCAGAAGTTTTGACTTTTTTGCTCTAATTGAGGCTTTGCTGGGTGAAAATGCAGGTGGGGCCTTCATTCAGGCTACGCAGCAGTGGCTGGGCCAGTTTGAGCATGTCCGTTTTGAGGGTCTCCAGGGGGCTGGGGCCCGAAAAACACTTCTCATGGTCTGCATCATGGCAGCACATGCTCTTGGGGAAGGCTCCGGAGTTGGTGTGTCTTTCTGTGGGGATCGCGGCTGGGCTCAGGTGTGCCATTCCTACCAACCATCCCCCTTTTCTGATTGGCAGTACCAACATGGAAGGGGGAAGGTTCTCACAATGCTCACCAATGGTTTGCTTGCCGAGATAATGGCCATCTGCTGCCAACTGATTGCCTAGTGTCCAGTGCAAGGGTGATGTCCAACTCTTTTGCAGATATTTGTACCTGCTCTCACTCTCTCTCTCTCTCTCTCTCTCTCTCTCTCTCTCTCTCTCTCTCTCTCTCTCTCTCTCTCTCTCTCTCTCTCTCTCTCTCTCTCTCTCTCTCACACACACACACACACACACACACACACACACTCACTCACTCACTCACTCACTATGTGTGTGGGTTTGTGGGTGGGTGAAGGGGGCTGGGTGGCGGGTTGGCTGGATACGTTGTAGTTGGTTTGGATATCTGGGGATGTACAAAATAAGACCTGGCAAGTGACATAAATTGATGGAAAGGGTGATGCAAAGGGATGGGGACAAAGGAGGGGTGGGAGTGGAGGGAATGTAGGTCTGCGGGCTTCATATATGTTTTTGGTCATTCCACTGAGGGAGATGCCGACTGAGGCAGCATGAGATGAAGGAAACATTTGAAAGCATCAAAGCACAGTTTTGTGGCATGTGGGATGAAAGCATCCAGTAGGAGAGGTACATAGATGGGAGGGAGCAATATGGGCGTACAAGTATTGCTGTGGAGATGGGGAGCTGTAGCAATGAACCAGGAAGGTGCTTGACGTTGAGAAAGAACTCTGCATGTGGATTTGGCAAAGTGCGGAGTGTGCCGTGAAAGCACTGAATGGAAGAGATGATCGGCAGGGGCTTCTGGTGACGATGGCAATAGGGCTGCACAACATTCCAGAAGGTCTAGCGGTTGCCACTGTTTTGGTGGGAAAGGGAGTCAGTGTGCGCCAAGCTGTGTTGTGGACTCTGCTGACAGCCCTTCCCCAGCCCCTCGTGGCTGTGCCTGCCTACCTGTTTGTGGACAGCTTCCGGTCCCTTCTGCCTCTTGCCCTGGGCTTTGCGGCAGGCTGCATGGTCTGGATGGTCTTTGCAGAGCTGCTGCCTGATGCTTTGGCTGATGCTCCTCATGCTCGGGTCTTGCCCCTCCCCCCCCCCCCCCCCGGCGGTTCAAATCTGCTCCCCAGCCCTCTCCCCCTGGGTCGGCTGCTTGTGCACGCAGTTACCTAGGCTTTGCTCCTGCCGATCAATGTCTCCTCCCTAACGCTTGCCCCTTCTCTCGCCCCCTTCCCCCTCCGCTGCACGCGCATGTGTGTGTGTGTGTGTGTGTGTGTGTGTGTGTGTGTGTGTGTGTGTGTGTGTGTGTCGGTTGGTTGGTCGGTCTGTCTCTCCCCACCTCTCCCCCCCCCCCTTTTCTCTCGCGTTGTGTGTCTGTCTCTGTGTGTGTGTGTGTGTGTGTGTGTGCGTGTGTGTGTGTGTGTGTGTGTGTGTGTGTGTGTGTGTGTGTGTGTTGTTTCTTTTTGTGTGTAGCAGGTACGGTTCGAACGGATTGGTGACAGGGGAAATAGGATCAGATGGTAGTTAACGGCAGGCGGGCTTAGGGAACAGCAAGGTGAGGACTGGCATGGATGGTGAAGCGGTGAAATGGTGGGGCTTGATGCAGGTGGCAACAGCGGGAACATTGTCAGCAGCGTGGCTGGAGGCTCTGCGCATGATGCTGTCTAGCCTGGAACGCCCTGATGGGACTTTTGCCCCCCGGTTAATGTGGACTTCCGCACAGTCGCACCTGCCTGCTTCTACCTTCTCCTACCCATCCTGCCTGCCCTTTTCACCTCAGGTATGGCAGTCGCTTCGCAATGTGTGTGTGTGTGTGTGTGTGTGTGTGTGTGTGTGTGTGTGTGTGTGTGTGTGTGTGTGTGTGTGTGTGTGTGTGAGCGTGAGCACGCGCATGCATGTGTGTGTGCATGAAGCTTTTTGGGGGGGGGGGGGGGGGCGGTTGTGAGGGCTCATATGTTCCAATCTCTATTGAAGTTTTTGCTATGCTCCATGTACCTCTGAAGCATGTCGTAAAAATCCAGTGGGCAAACAAGGGCCAAGCCCGTCAGGACTTGCAAACTATGTTTGTGACGCCGGCACTGGAGAAAAGCCCTTGAGGGTACACGCTCCAATGTTCACGCCTTGTGTGGTGGTCTCCCGATGAATTTGGTGTGCCTTGGTTTTATATTCCCATCTCCCTGCGGACAACTAGGGATGTGACAAGCGATGCAGTCTTTGAAGCTCTTGAATGGGTTTGGGGCCATGTTGCTCCCCCCCCCCCCCCCAAAAAAAAAAGAAGGAAAAGAAAAGAAAATAAAAAGAAACGCTTTCTTTGTTTTGGGGTGGGGGGGGGGGGGAGGGAGATGTTGAAGCTGATGCTGACATTTATGTGCTGCCAGCGTCTGGAGGAGTCTGATTCTGGGCAGAGAGCAAGGGGGATGGGGGTTGCTGCATGTGTGGATGGGCTCCTCTCATGATTAGGGGGGGCTTACCCACAAGCCACACCCGCCCCCCTTTTCCCCCGCACCCCCTTTTTTTTATTTCTTTATTTTTAACTAACCTTTTTTTTGGGGGGTGGGGGGGGGGGGGCAGAGTTACGTTAAACCCTGCTACCGGCCCCACCCCCGGAACCCAGAGTCAGGGCAATGCAAGTTTGAGGCAGAGGCCAATTCCAAGTTTTAGCCAGAAAATGTTAGCAATGGGGCTGCCCTCGAGGGGCTGTGCAAGCGTGATGGGCAGAAAGCGGTCATGGCTTTGCACTCCCCTCAGCCTCCACAATGGCATACATTGGAAATGCAAGAATCAAACATCGAAGATGTAACGCAGTGGTTGGGATTGGGGGAACAGGGGCTTTTTCTCTGCTGCCACTTCCCAGAGGGGCCCTCAGCCTTGGCTTGGCGGCGGGGCTGCTCATGTGGATGGGGGCAGCAGAGGCGGGCCTGCAGCTCTTCAACCCGCACTTGCGGACTGCCTCTACGCTCCTTTTCTCCATCGCTGGTGGAGCGCTGCTGCTGCTGCTCTGGAGAGCGTACGGCTCTGCAACCCCGCCCCGCCCGGGGAACGCTCCTTCGAAGAAGAGCGACGAGGATCTTGAAGCCCCACTTATCGTGATTGCCTCGGCTGGGCCCCCCATTGCACCCCCCTTCTCTGCTTCCTCAGGCACCTGGGATGGCCAACCTCATGCCAATGGGTGCGCCGGGCTCCTCGACCCTCTCCTCATGCAGTCCTCCTGCCTGGTCTTTGCCACGTTACACGCTCGCTTTTGTCTGACCTGCTTGGAGGGAGGTGCATCGGGGTGGGTAGGAAGGTACAACTAATTGGCTCAGAGACAGTCTAATTGGGTCTGCATTGGCCAAAGCAGGGAAAAAGTTGCGGAAATACCAAATTGTTACAATAATCGATGTACCAGGTCCGCTCCAATGCATGTGGGGCCCAAAAACGTCCTGTGGAGGATGTTGTGTCACGCTATCGGGCTTGCTGCAGCGTCTTGTTTTTGCCCATTGACTGTCGGTACAGCAAGGGGGTGGGCCTCGTCTCCTGCCTTGAGCTCAGACGAGAAAAGTGGAACACTGCTGTTGGTACAATATATAATCGTATTGTACCTGACAACCTGCATATGCAGCTAATGTCGACATGGTAAGGTACAGAGCTAACATGTACATTAGCTGGTGCTCATGTACACACCTAGTATGTTGAGGAAGGGGTTGGACCTGGTGGTGTGTGTCAGGCATGCGGTGGACGCGGATGAGGGGGGGAGGTTTGCTTCTAAGCGATCCCTCCCACGCCGACCAGTGGCGGCCAGCGCACTCCCCTCCCGCCCCAGCTTGGATGGCCCTGGTCCTCTGCCGGTGTCTTCTGCAGCGCTCTACTCACAACGCAGCACTCCCCTCGCCCCTTCGCCTCGCTCCTCTGCTTTTAATGGTCTCAGCTACCTTCACAGCGCCCAGGTGCGACCTTGCTCTCACTTCGCGCGACCACCCACCCACCCATGCTCTGCACTCCTGCGCTTCTGGTGTTCTGCTATACGGTCACCATGACCTCGTTACATACTGTGTCACCTTTATCTTGTCGTCAAACTGCCACACGTGGTAGACAACTGGCCGCAGTAACTCGATTTGTTCAGAATGGAGTTTATACTGCCTTGCAAGTGTTGAGCCCATGGGGAACTATTTCTGGGAAGTTTTTGATAAGATCTTTGTAAATTCATTCTCTCCTCTAAAGAGGCAGCCTCTTAAATTTTGTTAAGAAGAATTTCTATTTTTTTCTTAGTCTTTTGAAACAACCTTTGTTGTTTTCTTTCACGCTCTATCATACTTTTTATTGCCATGGTTTTCTATCTTTTTAGTTTCAAAAAAACTTTACATTCAGAATTGGTTAATTTTCTTCACGAGTCAGAATTCTGACTTTGCTTGTCATTTATCGAACGATAACTTCTATGTGTTTATCTGAAATAAGAACACCTTGAGAACACAGTCCGTACTTCATGTTTGTCCATGTGTACTGGGCGACAACACCGGGAGGGCTTGGCAGGGGTCGCCCGTGATTGATCCCGGAGGGCGATCCATCATTATGCCAGCACAAGGGTATTTCCCAGCAAGACCTGCTATGTACGCGTCCGTGAGGCCTGGTTCGGCTCAATACTTAATCCGTGTGGTTTGTGGGTTTGGGTAATAAGGGGAGGAGGTGTTGCATGGCAGGTGGCAGGGCTGGGGCTGCTGCTGGTACTGGCTCAAGGTGTTCCCGAGGGTTGGCTCCTGGGCAGTCTTGCACGAGAGGACCCCAGCACTGCCCTGATTTCTGTTGTCCCGGCTTCGCTTAGGTGCGGGTCCCCCTTCCCCCTTCCTCCTCCGCCTCTTAGTTGTTGCTTGCTTCTCCCCCTTCTTGACAAGTTGCTGAAAGCAGATACTCTCCCCAGCCAGAGTTTTACTGCGTGTTCCCCTTCTCAAGCCCTCCTCCCTTCTCTCCATCCCCTCTGTCAGTCAATCTTCGGCGCCCCCCCCCCCTTTCCGGGGGGAGGGCATTTTGGCGTGCCTGGCTGTGTGGCTGGCTTTCGTCCTTTTTTGAGTCGGTGAAATGTTATTGGAGATGGCTAGTTGAAGGAACCCAAGTACAGTTTGCGATAAAGCAGTTAGGGGCAGGATAGCCCTTCACAAACCCCCCCCCCCCGGCGGCCCCTGCTCCCAAAAGAGAAAGAACAAATCCCATGTCTGTTTTTTAAGGAGTGGCTCATGCATTAAACCTGCATGGCTTCATGTTCTTTCAATCTTCATCAAGTTTTCTGGAGTAGTGGAGAAAGAAGGATGCATTCTGGGGTATGCTTTGGAGGCTGCGGCCCCGCCATGGTCCCAGCTTTTGCCACTTGGCTCTTGGCCATGAAGGAAAGTTACTAGCAGACAGGTACTTAGCTCATCTGATATACTGTGCTCATGCCTATTCAACACCAGCATCGTCAGCATCTGTTTCTGCTGTCCCTGTTCCAAGCTTTGCTTTATTGTCTGACCCAAGACTGTTGGCGGGAAAGATTATGCTCTGGAGGGGACTAACACCAAATCCGTGGAATAGATATTCTCCTCCCAGCCCCCCCCCCCCCCCCAAACAGGAGGAGGAGGTTGGGCATGGGAATCAGTGTCTCCCAAGTTTCAGCATTCACTTTGCGTGGGACCTTTGATCCTGGATTTTAGGGTCCGAACTTATGGCAAGCTGGGATCTTGAAGCCGTGTGGGCATGTGGCTGTCATATGCAGGGGCATCCTGAAGGCAGTGGCATGCATGTGCCTGATGAAGACATGGCCTGGCCTGGCCTTGGGTAGGCGGCTGGCTGTAGCGACCCTTGCTGCAGCTATTGCCCCTGCTGTGGCATGTGCGCGCATACTGGTGGACAACAAGGTGTTGCAGCCTGCCACAGCACTGCATCAGGCACGTCGTTTGCCTTTCTGAGTTTCTTTTGTTTGCTCACTAACATGCTGTGCCATGGATGTGTTTCTGTTGTTTTTCTCACTGGGGACTCCAGGCTGCCTATCTGGGTGTTCTATCTCCGGTTTGTTAGGTCCATGCGCATTTCCGTTTGTCCATCCTCTCTTTCTCTCTCTCTCTCTCTCTCTCTCTCTCTCTCTCTCTCTCTCTCTCTCTCTCTCTCTCTCTCTCTCTCTCTCTCTCCTCCCTCCCTCCCTCCCTCCCTCTCTCTCTCTCTCTCTCTCTCTCTCTCTCTCTCTCTCTCTCTCTCTCTCTCTCTCTCTCTCTCTCTCTCTCCCCCCCCCCCTCCCTACCTCTCCCTCCCTCCCTCCCGAACCCTCGCTCGTGCGCTCTCCCTCTCTCTTTGTCTCTTCACCCCTCTGTCGCTCGTGCGCTCTCCCTCTCACTCTTTTTCTCTTCCCTCCTCTCGCTCGTGCGCTCTCCGTCTCTCTCCCCCTTCTCTCTCTCTCTCTCTCTCTCTCTCTCTCTCTCTCTCTCTCCTCTCTCTCTCTCTCTCTCTCTCTCTCTCTCTGTGTCTGTCTCTCTCTCTCTGTGTGTGTGTGTGTGTGTGTGTGTGTGTGTGTGTGTGTGTGTGTGTGTGTGGTGTGTATGCGCACGCGCGCGCGTGTGCCTGTGTGTCTGTCTCTCTCTTTCTGCTCCCACCTGGCCCCTCTACGCCTGTGACCCCTCATACATGAGGGAAAGAGAGCGAGAAACCAAGCGGCTCGGATGGGGGAAGAAGGAAGAGAGAGAGGGAGAGAGGGGTGGGGAGAGGGAGAGGGGGGGAGAGAGAGATTAGGGGGGTGGAGAGGGAGGGAGGCAGAGGGGCACCAGGTGGGTAGGCAGGAGTAAAAGCATATGAGGGACGGGGCAAGCTGCACATCATTTGGGGTGACAGCTTGTCAGTCACAAGGGCATCTCTGCCCATCTTGTACGCCGCTGTGATGGCAAAGTACAGCCAATGTGTTGTCGCAGTCACGTCCTGGAATGTTCAAGCCATTGCAGAAGTCTCCTTGAGAGCCACCTCAGACACTGGGGTTCCTGGTTGTCCTGTCGTGAGCTATGTAGTCTTCGCATCGATCATGCCTTATGGGCTTGCAAGGAGTTCTTCTTGTTCCTTTATGGCACCTTCAAGTGGCCAAAAGCTCTTGTCCAGCCGCCGGTGTTCATAATGTTATGTCGAGTCTCGTTGTTGACCGTGGGCGCCTAAATAGGCGAGACAGCTGTGTGGGAAGCAGGCGCTGCAGCTGGCAGGCAGAGGAGAAGCCCTTGTAGGGGGAGCCCTGCTCGTGGCAGCCGCCTGGAAGCTGTACCCAGCAGCGGAGGCTCTGCAGGGGCGAGCTGCCCGGAGAGGGCTGCTGTTGGGGCTGCTGGGGTCTGCTGGAGTCTACACCTTACTCGGCATGCTGTGCCTGCTGACCCCCTTCTGCCTTAATCTGGGGTCCTCTGCCAGCCCCGCTCACATCCGCTAAGATCGGGTGAACCTCCACAGGACCCATTGTGTCCTTTGCTGCAGGGACTTGTCTGCTGTTTGGACCAGGCAGGGGGCTTCAATCCTGGTTCAAGGACTGCTCGGGCTTTGTGCTGCATAAGTTAGTCTGTTGTATCAGCGGCGCTGACGGAAGGATGATCACACCATAAGGGCAATTGGTAAGAACGACCGAAGGGCGGGTGTCCTCTTTTTATAATTCTAGAAAGAAATTGGAGCACACGGAGAGGAAGCAGTGACAGGGAGTGAGGATAGCAAGGAAGACTTTGGAGAAGAGAGGTTTTCTGAAGGAGAGGTCAGGTTGCGAGAGGAATAGCGGCAGTAGTTCAGTAAAAATGTGCCAGGCTTTGCCTGAAGGCGGAGGGTGTCGTCCCACAGAGAGAATGGTTACAGACAAGCGAAGAAAATTTGGGTCAGCAAGTGGTTGGTATGGGTACAGGAAAGAGATAGGGTGAGCTCTCAAGTGGAAACTACGGGTAATCGAGAGGGATAGAGTTTTGCGGTCAGTTGGGGTTCCATGGAAGTCTGTTTGGGCCTGAGGGTCATCCTTTCGAAGAGTTGGAGGGGGCCTGCGGAGCCTAAAGGAGAGACAGGCCCGAGTTTTTGCAGGGTAGGTCTAGGTAGTGCACTAGCAACGCACTTCTATGGTTCTAGGAACGTTGTCTGCAAGTGTCCTTTCTACTGTTCAGACGAGGCATTGGCTCTCCCACTAACTTGACAGGCTCTCCTTTGATCTGTGACTGTGGGCAGGATGTGCGCCTTGTTTGTTACTACTGGGTACAGAGGCTGTGTGCCAATTTAATTAGCTAATTTAGGGTGAAGGGTTCACAGACAGTTTTGAAGTTGGCCCAAGATGAGGAGTGGATTTCAAACAAGAGGGCTGCCCAGAGTAGGTGGGATAGTGTCATCATGTCGATCATAAAATGGAACTTTCTCTTGCCTGCACGGGAAGCTGCAAGCGGCTGACACAGACATCTTGATACTACGTATGGTGATTGGGTGTTCTTCGATTTTTTTGGGAGGAGTTCTAGCAGAGTCAGCTTTGTATGGCCCTGATGGACGCAAGTGTGGGTTTTGACGGCCTTTTAAGAGGTGTCAATGTCCAGGCCGCGTGCTACTTTCCTGTATACGACTAAGAGAGGCATTTAGTGCGGTAGTGTCAGGGCCATACATCAGCCCCCCCCCCCCCCAACACACACACACACACACACACACACACACACACACACACACACACACGCACACACCCACTCAAACCCCCCACATACATACATACACATGTGTGTGTGTGTGTGTGTGTGTGTGTGGGTGGGTTTGTGTGGGTGTGCCTTCTTTGTGTGTGCGCTGGAATGCATGTTTTTTTCTGGCAACTCGCAGAAGTGCAAAGCTGGTCAGTGACCTGGTAATTTGATGCTCACTTATATTCACCAAGCATTGTTCATATGTTTCTGGCCTGGGGCCTGGCGTCTCTCTCTCTCTCTCTCTCTCTCTCCCCCTCCCCACCCCCCCCCCCGCTCTCTCGCTCGCTCTCCCCCCTTCTCTCTCTCTCTCTCTCTCTCTCTCTCTCTCTCTCTCTCTCTCTCTCTCTCTCTCTCTCTCTCTCTCTCTCTCTCTCTCTCTCTCTCTCTGCGTGAGGGATCTGTATGACGCCCTGAAGGTGCAGGAAAATACACGGCTTCCGCCTTTTAAAGTTTGTGCATCAGTTCCCCTCGTTCGTGAACGGTAAAGTCCTTGTTTTCCACTCCACGCCATGATCCCTCCCTTCCAATTCCAGTTCTTGCAAGCCGGAACATGCATGCATCACGTGTTGCATAGGCGTTTGAAGTGGAAACGGAGGACATGGAAGGACATGACCACCAACCCTCGATGCTAACTCGTTTTAATGGTCCTAACACATATTATGCTTGGGAGAGAAGCGTGTGGATCATCGCTGCCAAAGAGCGAGTCGTCAAGGTCAAGGGTGCCCCCTCAATGCAGTCAGGGCAGGTCTTCCCGAATAACTTAGAACATGCCACATGGGGGCACTTAGACGGGTAAGAACTCCCCCATTAGTCCTTCAATTGTTCGCTGGACATACACTAATTAAAATTGTGCTGGGTTGGAGCATCTGCATATTCTTCAGGTACGTACAGGGATGGAAGGCAGAATGCCTGGAAGCTGACAAATGCAGCTCGCTAAGCAGTTCTTGCAAGCTGGGGTTGGAGCACGACAGGGGAGGGTTTAGATAGAGGAAGCTACTGTAAGGGAAGGAGGAAGTCCCATAGTTGTGAACTGAGGCCTGGTGCTTGTCAAAGTTTCTTACTTTGCGGGGCTTATAAGGTTGTTTAATTGAACAACCTGATAACATGGCCACATATTCCAAGCTCTTGTTGCCCTTTATGTATGGGGTTCTTACAGGACATACCGAGGGAACACAAAAACACTCTAGAACTGTCCACCCGGATAACATTCCCCGGAACTGCCGGACTATCCAGTTGCTTAGACTGCTCAGATTGTTAAGTAACCTCCTCCCCACCCCCTGTTCGTACGAAACTAGGAATTCTCTAGACAAGAGAAGGCGGAGAAACGTTGGCAGAACGGAGGGATGGACACCGGCTTTAAAATAATGGGCTTTCTCACCGGCGTACATTCAAGAGAAACGTTGAATATTTAGTTCAGTCTTTATTCTAAACGTGGAATATTTATTTCAAAAAGAGGATATGAGAAGAAAACGTGAAGTAAAACGTGAACGACCGGCCATACAGTAATCGTACCGCACCCTAAACCTTGGCTGCCGATCATGTTCCCGTGAAAGGCCGCCGCGACGGCTCAAATTCTACGACATCCCGGTCAGATATCAGAAGCAGACAAAGTGGCGAATTTGTAACAAACTATTATTAGGTTTCTGAGCATCTCTGCAAATTTCAAAGATGCTTGGAACTCTGCAGCATACTGGAGCAACATGTGCGGGACTCAAGCCTGCGGAGCTACAGTCGAGGTTCCTTGTCCGCCCTAGTTCCGCCAGAAAAGTTCGGAGTCTGAGGGTCAAAGCAATAGCAGAGCCTCCTACACGTCCTCAGGAAATTGAGAGGGCACAGTGGAGGCCTGAGAGCTGGAGGCACTTCAAGGCCCACCAGCAGCCGAAGTATCCTGATGCGCAGGCCCTCCAGCAGTCTGTTGAAGAGATTACAAACCTACCTCCATTGGTGTTTGCTGGAGAATGCCGAAACTTGCAGGCGAAGCTTGCAAGATGCGCTGCCGGCGAAGCGTTCTTGTTGCAAGGTATTTAAATACACCTGGTGGGCATCAATAACAGACTCCTGGCAGCTTTTAGCTTTTGTTATGACTCATTTGAGGAGAATGATCCATAAGACTCGACGAGACGGAGTGGTGCGCTAGTGTGGAAACAAATGTGTTTGAAGGAGTGGATCCTGGCATCTTCAACTCTTCATCCTATGTGTCGCAGGAGGAGATTGCGCCGAGAGTTTTGCTGCCTTGAGTGCCAACCGCATAAGAGATGCTTTTCGAGTTATGCTGCAAATGGCGGTCACAATGCAGTATGGTGGGGGTATCCCTGTTGTAAAGGTTGGCAGGATGGCAGGCCAATTTGCGAAGCCGCGGTCAGCAGATCTCGAAACCATCGATGGGGTTTCGCTTCCTTCATACAGGTGTGTGTTTTGAAATGGTTAAAAGATTCTGTGGATCACTGCCTCAAGTCAGGTAGAGTTTCTTTCGAAAAACTGGATTGGCTTATTTTGGATTCAAAATTGGGTATCTGTTTGAAATTTTCCACCTCTGCACATGTGAATTTAATGTCTTCCTGTTAATCTCCTTTACAATGTGAATTTAGGTAAGAAGGGCATTGGGAAGTCAGGGTGCATGACAGCTTTATCAGCGGGATTCCTGCAGGGGGGACATCATCAATTCACCAGAATTTACATCAGAGGCACGTGTTCCAGATCCTCAACGACTCGTGAAGGCTTACCATTCCTCTGCTGCAACTTTGAACCTGTTGCGGGCCTTTGCAACAGGTGCCTTTCGTTATCCTCTGTTTATTCCTGCTTGTCATGTAATTTTGCGAGTGCGATTGGCTCCTTGGTCTACTTTCCAGGTGGAAGTCAACTGTTTGCACATGTCTGCCGCTGCCTGCAGTGTCTACAACTATTTGGGAACATTAGTATTGCAGACAAGTGTAGTGTAGGAGGGCAATTGTTCTTTCCTCAGCTTTCCACTCTGTGTGCTCTTGTAAAACCTCTGCCAAACATGATTTAATTACAGACTAAGTGTCATCTGGACTACGTTTGGTTGTCAGCCAAGTTGTTGATGTACTCATCCGTGTCTTCTCTCGACTGCATCAATTGCATCTTATAATCACGATACACTTTCTACTTTCTTGTATCGGCAAAGTTTTATTAAAACTGCTCTCTGCCCGCAAGGGGGCATGCTGTCTTTAATGGGCCGTTGGGCCGAAGGGCCATTGGAGATGTGTAAGTTTCATTACAGTTACGTTTATCTGTTATCATGTTCCCTGTGATGAAAGATTGTCTTGCATGTTTTCCTATGCAGGAATCTGTAGTGCTTTGATTCTGTGCCACAGTCATGAAATTCGCCTATCAACAGATGATAAATAGGAGGTCCTCATGATGCGTACATGCCTTATCTGTTATCATAGTGGAATGAGGTTGTGAAGACCTTTCCTCTGCATTGTGGGGGGTCAATCCTTTGCTTATCCTCCTTGAATGTCGTGGTCTCTGGGTCATCCTGAACACTGTTCTTTGCCTTGGCTACTTATGAATGCATTGACTTCATTGCTCATGGCAATGAAGAGATTGGCTGTTATCCCATCCAGATCATGAGTTCGCAAGACGATCACTACCCAACAGTTCTGATCATACACAAATGACAGTTATGACTAAGATAGATTCCCTTGTATGCATGGTCCCTTATGCAGAGGTTAAGAGGGAAAGCGTCTGAGTCGTGAAAGCAAAATACCAATGGAAAGCTTGTCATGGTGAGCAGGTGGTTATGCTGGACTGGACCGGATAGAGGATTGGAATCTTGATTTCATGGAAAGGTCGGAAAAGGGGCAGGAATACCTGAACACTGCACGGCAGGTAGAGCAGGCGATTCGCTTCATGGTGGCTTGCGGGATGACGCTTGATATTCCCATCATGCGTGAGACAGAGTTCTTTGTCAGCCACGAGTGTCTTCTCCTGGATTATGAGCAGGCCCTCACCCGGCAAGATTCCACAACTGGTGGCTGGTATTGACCCATGCACCCCTGCCCCCCACCTACCCTTTTTCACGTTGTTCATGCAGGCCCTCTCTAGCTTCGTCTTCAGTTGACATTTGATCATGTGCTTTACAGATACGTGCTTATGCATGTTTGCAGGCGCGCGCATGTGTGTGTGTGTGTGTGCGCGCGCGCGCGCGAGAGAGAGAGAGGGGGGGGGGGAGGTTTGTTTGGAGGTTGGTGGGTGGGGGAGGGGGGTGGGTTTGCGGTGCGGTTGCTGGGACTTGGTCAGATATTCCTTTCTCTCCCTCCCCCCCCCCCACCCCCCGGGGCGAGGTGGCAGGGGGAGTGGGAGGGATGTGGATGCCCTTGCCTTTGCTCCTCGAGCGCAAACTCTCCAGTACATGGGGCTCTGTTGTGGGAGGATGGGGTAGGGGGGTGCGTGTGTGGCGCGGGAAATGTGATCTTGGAAATTTTTACGTCTCAGGGTGAGGGCTATGGAGGGCGATGATGATGTTGCATTTTTTGCTCCCTCAACGCAACTGTTTTTTAATGGGACTCGCATTGCTCTGCTCAAAGAAGTTGTCAGCACGCTTAATTGGAGCAATGTATTATGGCAGGTATGACTGCTCAGGCCACCTCCTGTGGTGCGGAGAGAGGACACGACAGCTGGACGGTGCTCACATGGAGTTCATGAGGGGTATCCAAAACCCCATCGGAGTGAAAGTCAGTGATAAGATGGATCCCAGTGAGCTTGTCAACATGATTGCAATTCTCAACCCTGACAACACACCTGGTCGGCTCGCTGTCATCTCCCGCATGGGTGCTGGCAAGGTGTGTTTGTGCTATAGCCCCTGTTGCCCTGCCTCTTCCTATCTCCCTGCCATGTCCTCCTCTTTCTTTTTTATTCACATCTCCTCCTTTTCCACATTCTACAGGGACAAGAGGGAAACTAGTTGCAGGATACCTCGTCAATCCATTGTCAAGTGGCCCCTCCAAGAACCTTAGGATTAAGTGCAATGGAGTGAAGTCGGTAGTTATGATCCCTAATAATAATAATAATAATAATAATAATAATAATAATAATAATAATAATAATAATAATAATAATAATAATAATAATAATAATTATAATTATAATTATAATTATAATTATAATTATAATTATAATAATTATAATAATTATAATTATAATTATAATAATTACAATAGTTACAATAATAATAATAATAATAATAATAATAATAATAATAATCATAATAATAATAATAATAATAATAATAATAATAATAATAATAAAAATAATAATAGTAATAGTAATAATAATAATTATAATTATAATTATAATTATAATTATAATTATAATAATAGTAATAATAATAATAATAATAATAGTAATAATAATAATAATAATAATAATAATAATAATAATAATAATAATAACAATAACAATAATAATAGTAATAGTGATGATGATGATGATGATGATGATGATGATGATTGTAGTAGTGATAATGATAATGATGATGATCATCATCATCATCATCATTCAAGGGGGGGAAAAAGCTTGATAGCCTATGGTGTGAAAAACATATACAGTTGGTGCTCTCCCCCCCCCCAGGGGGCGAGAACGCGCGCGCGTGCGTGTGCGTGTGTGTGTGTGTGTGTGTGTGTGTGTGTGTGTGTGTGTGTGTGTGTGTGTGTGTGTGTGAGAGAGAGAGAGAGAGGGGGGGGGGGGAGGGAGGGAGGGAGGGAGGGCGGGGGGGGAGGGGGGGGGAGAGAGAGAGAGAGAGAGAGAGAGAGAGAGAGAGAGAGAGAGAGAGAGAGAGAGAGAGAGAGAAGGGGGGGGGGGAGGGGGAGGGAGGGGAGGGAGGGGGGGAGGGAGGGAGGGAGAGGGAGAGGGAGAGAGAGAGAGAGAGTGGGGGTGGGGGAGGGAGGGAAGGGAGGGAGAGGGGGAGGGAGGGAGGGGGGGGACGGAGGGGGGGGGAGAGAGAGAGGGGGGGAGGGGGAGAGGGAGAGGTGGGTGTGTGTGTGTGTGTGTCTGTGTGTGAGAGAGAGGGAGGGGGAGAGAGAGAGAGAGAGAGAGAGAGAGAGAGAGAGAGAGAGAGAGAGAGAGAGAGAGAGAGAGAGAGAGAGAGAGAGAGAGAAGGGGGGAGGGGGACAGGGGGGGAGATATGGGTAAGGTTGGCTTATGGGCTACTCGACTGCAAAATGTCTGCATGCTTTAGCTGGATAATATTAATTTCGGTGGGGGTATGTCACAGATCCAAGACAAGCTGCCTCCTCTGGTGGAAGCTGTTCAGCAGGCAGGACAGGTGGTAACCTGGATATGCGATCCTATGCATGGCAACACAGAGTCCTGTGGCCGTTACAAAACACGCCGCTTTGAGAACGTCCGTGGGGAGGTATGAAACTACCTTTTCTGGCTCGCTCGACCAGGTGATTTCTCTGGAGGTTCAGTGCTGGTTGGCCGTCTTTTCTCAAGCCAAAGGAGAAAACTGCTGATTTCTACAGCTTGGTTCTCTCTCAGGGTTAGGGTTTTGAATTCAGGTCACTAGTGATTGAAGCATAGAACACCAGTGATCTGATCACAGGATCATGATAGAGGCTATTGTGCTGATGCCAGCTGTGCCTTCCCCCCCTTTTTGTTTTTTTGGTCAGAGTCCATTGTCCATTCTTGTACTGCAGACAACCTTTTATCAAAATCCTCTCTTTACAGAATTATAATGAATGGAAAGTGGCGCAGCAAGTGTCCCTGTCGAGTTTAGCACAGCGGGTTATTGTACTTGTTAAACTTACAATCTAGGCAGCGGTTTGAGGCCAACCTTTATGAGGAGCGGGCATGAAGTCAAGCAATTGCTTTGCACAGGTGGAGGGCTTCTTCGATGTGCATGAGGCCTTGGGGTCAATTCCTGGAGGCATTCACTTGGAGATGACAGGAGATGATGTGACTGAATGCCTTGGAGGAGGGAGTGCTGTGGGAGCTGATGATTTGGATAGCCGTTACCACACGCACTGTGACCCCCGCCTCAATGCTGCACAGGCCCTGGAAATGTCGTTCTACATAGCTGGGCGCCTCCACCGCCGTAAGTCCATCCCCTTTTTTTGGGTGGATATGCCCTCTTAATTGCGCACGCACGCACACGTGTGCGTGTGTGTGTGTGTGTGTGTGTGTGTGCGTGTGCGTGTGCGTGTGCGCGTGTGTGTGTGTGTGTGTGTGTGTGTGTGTGTGTGTGTGTGTGTGTGTGTGTGCGCGCGCGTGTGTGTGCGCGCGCACGCCCGTTCGAATGTGTGTGTTTAGGGTTGGGGGGGGGGTTTTGGCGGGGGGGCTGGCCTGTCATGCAAACCTGCACGTGAGAAGCCGTGTATTGGCCTGTAGTTTCTTAAAGGGGTATGTCTTCCTTTGGGAGGGGGTTGTTGTGGAACAGATGGCAGTCAAGGGGAGAATGCTCAGTGACAGTCACGCCGAGCGTCTCATATGTCCTCTATCAGTCATTGATCAGATGACCTTCAAAAGGGGTAAGCAATTGTTACTGACTGCACGCGGGGTAACTCTGGCACTGCAGGGCGAGAAAGATTGGAAGAAGAGAAGAAGAAAAAGCAGCGGGAAACTCTGGCTGCTGCTGGTCCACCCAGGGTCTGATAGGAACGTCAAAAAACGTCAGGAAACTTGCAAATTATTGTCGGGGTACAGCCTATCGAGTGAGGCCAACTCCTGTTTAGGATGTCAAGGGACAATCAACCCAGATTCTACACATGGCAGCGTGGCCATGGTGCTGAGGAGTGCCCCCCCTATCATTTTGTAGTCTCAAAGCACCGTACTGGTCAAGGTGAGGCGATATGGGAGACTGTTAGAGCTTATCATGGTGATGCCAAGACTGTAGGAACTATTTCGTGCTATGTCGGGCTTGTAATGCACACGTTAAGAGGGCCAATGGCATGTTCAGATAGTATGGCTGTAGCCGAAATCTGAGGACCTCATGTAGGAGCTTAAGGCAGAGTTTGCAATTGCTGCCTTCCTTTCACTTCTTTCTTTTTTCACCGTTCCAAGCTTGCGTTGATTGCATGATACAAGCCACTGCATGGGCACCTGCCCCGAGGGGCTGCATACACATGGCCAGTAAAATGTGTGTAGTTGCCACTGCATCAACTGAAAGAAACTTTGGCGACTCGATATTAACACCAGGCAGCCAAGGCCTTTCTGGAGGTCCAACAATGTGACCGCGGATGAATGGCTTTGCATGTTGGGTGGAGGATTAATGCACAAGCTGTGTTGCATGCAACTGAAGTACCGCAACTGAAGTACTAGGCGGATTCCCTCCGCATGTAGCATGATACAGCCTCACCCATCCAGGGGAATCTCGTGCAGTATTTCAATTATGGTTGTTTTATGAGACTGATGATGTATCAGCATTGCCATGCCTCCGTGTCTGCAGCGCACTGTTCTGGAGCATTGGTCCGTTAAACCCAACTCAAGTCTCTGGCAGGGCTTGGTTGTCGGGAATGCAGTGTGACTGTCTTGGGGCTTCCCGATGGGTGTCTATCGGGATGTGCATTTTCAAACTGGGTATCTTGGCGATGTATCTTGGCCTTGCCAGTGCTTCAGCCAATACTGCTCAGTGTTGTAGATCTCTGCAGGTCTGGGAGAGATGATGGCTAATGCCCAAGAACACCGCCTTTCGCACATAGTAACAGATGGGGAGTCGTGAATATGGCATGTGGGCCTGGCTGGCTTTTGTGCAAAAGTTATAAGCGCCAATGTCAGCTGGTCTGTTGCAACGGTGTTGTTGCGGTAAGATTGTAGTTGTACTTTCTAATGTGTTGCTGCACCTTCCACGGGACTGTGGCTGCTGTGGATCCACGGGACTGTGGCTGCTGTAGAAGCTAATCTACAAGTGAAGACAATTATTTTTAGGTTTTCCAGTTGAAGCCAAGGTAGCGTGTTTGGGGCAAGGGGGGAGAACATTGCTTCTTTTGTTGCATGGTACCAGTTTGGATGTAGTAGCGTGTCTCCTTGGCTGTGAGGATGACCAATTGCTGGTATGTTTTGGGAAACCTAAGTTCTGGGTCAATATGACCCCAACTGAGGTTTAGTTCCTGCTAAGGCATCCCTGCGTTTAGTTCCTTCTCAAGCATCACCCCAAGGGCATTTTCAGTTGATGCTTGTCTCCAGTTGAATGCAGTTGGGATCAATACAAAGTGGCATGCCTTCACCTGGTTTTGCGAAGTGTTCTGGAGCAAATTATCTTTGATGTCGTAGTGTTTGTTTAGGAGCTACCAATAATTCTTTGTCTCACGGTGACAGTCTGTGATGGTGCCAGTCATGGGTGCTGGCAGGAGGACAACTTTAAAGGGTTTTTCTTCGCTTTCTGGATCCCCGAAGTTGTTTTCCGCCTTGCAGCTCTTTGTGAATTTGTGTAATGGTTTTAGAACATGCAAGTGTGGCTGTATCATTTTGTGAGCGTCCTACCAGGCGGAAAAGTATTGAATTATGTCATGATATAAATTTTGAGGGGTGAGGCTAAGAAGGCATAGCCCCGGTCAACCTGACTTACGTCAACCTTGACGAGAACACAATGCGTTATTTAGGCAGAAAGGACGACGTAAGGCTGGGAGGTGGGGCTGTAAGACACGGCAGGGTCAGGCTGATATGAGCTAGCCCCTGTTGGGCACTTCGGTGTAGGTTTCTGAAGAGGACAGGTATTGCGCTATGCCACTTCTTCCTTTCCTGTCCATGGCAACATTTTCTGGATATGCGTATACCAAGGCATTCGTCCCCAAGTATCTGCGTTTCGGATTTTCACGTGTTTTATAGAGGTCCTGGGTCCTTCAGGGCTCCACCTGCTGCGTTCTTTCTCTTATCGCTGCTCTTGAGAATAAGCGTCGTTCCATGTTCCTCTTGCAAGTTATCTGTTTTGAGTGCACATTGTGCCACACAGTAGACTACCAGGTATATGAGCAGTGATACGAGCTACTGTTAGGTATGGACTCCGGAACATTCGGTAATTGTCAGCAGTTGTCTACTGCATTAAGAACCGATAAACAGTCAGAGGCTCCTATATCTGCACAAGCAAGCAATCTTTTTGCGGAGTAGATTCATCCGTACGTCTGTGGTTTCAACCACACACACCTAACTTTCAGTGTAGCCATGGTGGTGGTCCAGGCAATAGTCCCAAACGACATCTATCGAGAGATCACTGCTGTGTTCGCAATCAAAGAAGATGCAATACATAACAATTGGACCTCAGTGTTCTCAGGACTTCAGTACTCCCGCAGTCGTTGTTCGGGAATAAAGGTAGATGTACCAGTATATGTATGTGGATCTACCAAAGTACTCGGTGTGGCATATGTACAGGAATCAGTAATCATACGGATGTCATCATAGCCTTAATTACACAAAGTCTGCATTTATACACATTTTTACATCTACGCAGTTTTGAATACAGGCCTGGGTATAGTGATGGATGCCACTCGGGTACCTCATTTAAGCGTCTGGCACTCCTTCAACGCAACCTTCAAGCCAATTAGGCTCATGAGGCTCATGTTGATAAACAGGGTTAAGAGTCTTACTAAGACAGTCAACGAGGGTCCAGAGTGCTGAATGTAGATTGTTAAAAATCCTGTCGAATATGTGGGCCAGAGGGACACCATGGTTGCGCAAGAACTTGCGGCTGTTGAGGAAACATTGGTAGGCCACAGCGTAAGTAAACCTACTGTGCCTTCCCATGCATCAGGAGGAAAGAACCACGCATAAGATATGCTACAGGTCTTGCTCTTCTACCGCATTTTGATTGCTTCCTAGATAGGAGAATGTTCTTCAGATGAAGGCCGCGATGTTTGCCAACTGGGTGTCATAATGCACGGAGAGGATGCAAAGTACGGGTTTTTGAATGCTGCCTCATCGGTAGGGGCACTTTCTCACGTAAGGCACGCCATAAGATAAAGCCAGCGGGCGTTGGGGGAACAGATAACATCCAGAAAGGTTTTCCGACCAAGTGATCACGTCTGGGGAAACCCAAGTAGAGGGGTGTGACTGTACATGAACAGGTACAACCCAGAATTTCTCCTCGTCAAGCGACATTACCTAGGATCAGGGCCCAGGTTTGCGTGCGAGTCGTTTGAGTTTGTTGTCTTCACGTCTTTCAATGCAAATGTTGCAACCTTTCTTAGGTCCGTCGGGGTGTGTGTGTGTGTGTGTGTGTGTGTGTGTGTGTGTGTGTGTGTGTGTGTGTGTGTGTGTGTGTGTGTGTGTGTGTGTGTGTGTGTGTGTGTGTGTGTGTGTGTTCTGTGCGCATGTGTGCGTGTGCTGACTGCACCCAGCGCACCCCCTAAAATTCAATGCTGTGTGTTTGTTTTATGGCTTTTTCACAGAACCTTTTTTGTATATCGTATCTAGACGTTCAGTAATTAAATAGCGTGTTGGCTCAAGTCACATTTTTAGTCCATGACACAAGGAGAATCAAGGAATGGTTTACTTCAGTGGCCGCGGCCGGTTGGGAAAAGAAGGGGGGGGGGGGGGAGTGGGCAACTAACCTTGCAAAGATAATTTAAATCTTCTTATGGGTGTCGCACCACAGTAAAGATTTAAGGATATGCTTCACATTTTAAGAAAGAAAACGAAGACCACAACATTTCTGGTGCGTCCGTTAAAGGAAATGCGATCTACTTATGGTTATTAAAAGTTGCAGTACATGTTGTTGGAGCGGTTGGGGTATGTGCTGCCCTTATGACCTTTACACCGTCTTGAGCAAAAGAATAGTGAAATTGAGATGAAATAATGCTTTCTTAAAGTTTTCTGATCTAAGGGGCCGAGCGTGGTTGCACCTTTTATGGCCTCTATCGAGATCCGATCCGTACGCCGGTAGACTTGTCCGGATGGCAAATCATACAACCTACAAGAGACCAGAAGGGGAAACAACACAGTGGGATGATATTCAAGTGAAGTATGGTAATAAGGCTCCACCTGAACAAGTGTCAAAGGCAGAGCCTTTCGCTCCCCGGGTCGAGGGTGTAACAAAAGACGGCGAGTGGCTACAACAACAGTCAGAAGCTGAACTAGAGGATCTAGAAGATGACTTCATGGATGACCCTATCCTGGAGAAGATCAGGTTTCCCCCTCGTCATCGTCACTTGCCTCAAGTACGTGACGGTTGCGACCAGAGCTTTGGATGCTCTACTCTGCAATTTTTTAAAAATAAAAAGGATGGATGATAACTCAGTTGGCACTGATGCAGGAAAGATCGGCTAGAGGAATTAAAGGCACAGCAAGCTCAGAAGTCTACTGGAGGCTTGAAGAAAATCTCAGTAGACAACTTTGTCCAGGAAGTCACAAAGGGCAGCAAGGACTGTACAGTGGTTCTGTACCTTTACAAGGACAAGATGGTTCTGCCTCCGACACTACTTGTGTACAAGTGCGCCAAGCACAACCTGAATGGCATGAGCATGGATACGCTGTGTCTCCGAGCCTAGTGGTGGACGCCCTGCGAATAGCTGATATAGTCAAGAAATCTTAGTCCTAAGAATACATAGAACGAGGAAAAGCAAACATCCGTGTCTTATCTCACCAGGATAGCACTGGAAGCATCATAGGACACAAGGCGGGAATCGAGAGAGTTCTTGCGTTGCTACTGTTCAATTTTATTATTGGCTCTTGGTTGCATTCCAACCATACTTGAAGGCGTATGAAGGCCTTGGATTGCATGCTTATGGGCCACAAATTCTTAGGTGGAATTTTTGAGGCTCCAACTTGTTTGCAGTCTCAGTGGATTCTTGGGGTGCCAAACAATCAAGCCTCAGTTCAATTGCCAACTTTGGCATTGGATTCTCAGGATTGCCTGTGACAGACACAGCTTGTGGGGTGGCCAGGCTGGCGCAGTGCGCTGAAGTGGCAGCATCTCTTGACCAACTATCAAAAGAGTATCCAGGCACGAAGTTTTTGAAAATGATATCAACAGAGTGCATCCCGAAGTACCCTGACACAAGCCTCCCAACTATACTGGTTTACCGGAGCAAGAAGGTTGCGCTCACCTTGG
>KV908714.1:9789-12289 GCA_002005505.1 Botryococcus braunii | reverse complement strand
TCGCATCCTCACTCAGCATGTCTAAACAATTCACCGGTCCAACGTAAGGGTGTCATCTGCGACTCCATCACAGGGTTATAGTTGATAAGATACCAACGAACAAGCTACAACTGGTGACCAGCACGCCTTTAGAGCGAGTTCCACCATGTTTGGTTAAGGTGGAGAAAATACGGACCAGGACAGCAACATCTGCAAACGGTAAACCGCTTCTAAGCGCAACTATTTCTGCAACTGCCCAGTGCCTCGACACCTCGTCTTATCTCCTGGCTATTTTTGTTCAGTACTCCACTCCCTCTCCCCCACACTGCACACACTCAAAAAGAAAAACTTTTGAATGTGTTGGTACATGTTGCAAGAAGTCGCAATGCAACAAAACACCACCAAGATTGCAACTAAATCTCAGAGCAACAAAAAAGCCAAACAGCAGCACCACTACATCATGAATGTGAGCAGCATCACATTCCACTTCAAACGTGCCGGTTTCATTTGAGGCACACCCAGATATTTAGGCCGCCGTTTTGGCAGATTCACCCGCCTGTTGGAATATTGTACTCCAGTCCGGCCTGTTCTGACGCCACAACAGCAGCGTCCCCAAAACGAAGCAAACCAACATTGATTGAGAGTTCGCTATGATACACATATTATAGACAGGGCAGTAACATATTATACAGAGTGCAGTAACAATAAAGACTAATACAACACCGTGACATTACAACTACTGATGCAAGTTGGGCGATGACACGGCAGCCCTAGGACTGGAACAAACCTTGACATGCAAGCCATTACAGCGCACCCCGAAACTCAACAGCCCGGCCTAGTTCATAACAGTATTGAAAGTCCCTCAGGGTTTTGCTGATAGCCTCCAAAAGTTGTCATTCGCTATAAACCTGGCTGATGAGCGAGTCAGGAGGCTACAGGTGCCAAGGCCGCGCTGAAGTGTCGCAGAGCAACGGGTTCCTTCACAATCCTAAACCCCGTCAGCTTCTCCTTTTCCAGGACCACCCTCTCAGCAACCTGCGCAGAACAGCCACGTCCTCAAGCCCAGCCTCACCTTAAAATTTCATGGGCCAATAACACCATGGAAATCCTCAGCCACTCTAATGAGTCAGCTTGAACCCACCCAGCACCCTACTGAACCAGCAGCACTGATTCATAGGCAAAACAGGTAGATGGCAGGAATGTAGGTGGCAACACCTGCACAACAGCTAGGTGGCAACAATGTTTCGTACGTATGCAGAAAAACAAGAGCAACACTGTTTCTTAGGCAGAATCGCATGTGGCAACACCGAACGGGTGGTAATACTGTTTCTTTAGCAGAACAGGTGGCAACACCGTTTCCGCCCCCCCCCCCCCTTTTTTCCCCCTCCAAATCGGGAGGCAGCAACACAGTCTCTTCGGCAGATCAGCAGGTGCCAACAGTGTTTCTTGGGCAGCAGGGTAGGCAGCAACTCTGTTTGTTTGGCAGGCCAGCAGGTGGCAACACTGCTTCTTAGGCGGAACAGGAGGCGGCACCACTGCTTCTCAGGCAGAACAGGAGAGGCAGGCACATTACCTCCAACACATACTCCATGTGGGACTGCGTGTAGACTCTGCGCGGGATGGCTAGGCGGCACAGCTCCGACCAGTTGGGACGCCGCTCTTCCCCCGTTGCGGGATCCTTCCCTCCAAACATCAGGCTCCCTGTGCTTACCCCTCCAGACCTAGTTGGCCTTCCCAAGCCATCCAGTCTCATTTGATAGCGGCGCTGCAGGGTATTTCCTGCCCACTTCATCAACGGACACGTGCGTGCGCGCGCGCGCGCGCGTGTGTGTGTGTGTGTGTGTGTGTGTGTGTGTGTGTGTGTGTGTCTGTGTGTGTGTGTGTGGGGGGGGGTGGGTGGGTGCGTCCGAGCGAGCGAGAGAGAGAGAGAGAGGGGGGGGGGGGAGAGAGAGAGAGAGAGAGAGAGAGAGAGAGAGAGAGAGAGAGAGAGAGAGAGAGAGAGAGAGAAGGGGGGGCATGCGCACCGATCTCGCAGGAGCGGACGCCTCCTTCCAGATAGAGAGCCACAGCCACAGCATGGCCAGGAAACTGGTTGCGCGGGATGTGCGGCAAGAATGCTGCAGCATCAATGTAGATGGCATGGCCACCCGGGGGCTCCACAATGGGCACACCCAATTTCACCAGCCCGTTCCCAAGGAAGCGGGTGCTAGCCATGCGATATCGCAGGTACTCCTGTGCCTCCCACAATCCTCACTCAAGCCAGCATCAGGCGTGGGCTCATCAACGCCAGGCATCTCACCAAATGCAGTGACATTAACGTGATGCAAAGATTTGTAGGTTAGCTTCTGGGCTGCCCCCCCCCCCACCCCACCCCAGGGGCGGGGGAAAATCCATCCTTACTCTGTCTCACCTACAATATGATGCGGTTTTTATGTAACTCAGTAGGGTTGATGTCCTTTGGCGGCTTTCATGAATCTTGAACGAGAATTGGATTCCCTCTCCCTCAACTACGGAGCTGCGA
>KV908714.1:2289-7289 GCA_002005505.1 Botryococcus braunii | reverse complement strand
CTGCCCTCCCCGCTATTGTTGTGACCGTGATTACCACTCCTGCGACTGGAGGGGCCGCTGGGTCATTTGAAGATGCCTGCAGCAGGACGACAATCTTTTACCGCATACTCTGAACTCATTGCGCCCATAGGAATGCTTATCCTTTATCGCAAACTCTGAACTCGCTGGGCCTTCAAAATGTAGACTGCATGTACAGGCAAGATACCTTCTGCGATTTCATCATCCCAGGAATTTAGACTCACTCTTGGGCCCACGCATGACCATGCACAGTCTCTTGACTCTTGCCCCCCCCCCTATATATCTCTCTCTCTCTCTCTCTCTCTCTCTCTCTCTCTCTCTTCTCTCTCTCTCTCTCTTCTCTCCTCTCTCTCTCTCTCTCTCTCTCTCTCTCTCTCTCTCTCTCTCTCTCTCTGTGTGTGTGTGTGTGTGTGTGTGTGTGTGTGTGTGTGTGTGTGTGTGTCCCCCTGGCATCTGTTGTGCATGAGGGTGTGTGTGGGGGGATGGGTGGGTGGGCGTGGGTTAGCAAGTGCGGGATAGAGAGAAGCAGACAGTCAGAGAAAGAGGGGGCGAGGGAGGAGTTGAAAGACTGGGCCGGGGAGAGATGTGCACCCTCAGGTTAAGCGTTTGCCCCATCAGGCATGCAAGTATGATTTGTACTATCATTTATACTATCTCAAACTACAATTATACAATTAAGATAATTGACATTTGGCTTACGCCTGCAGTGCATACAGGCTCTCCACAGCTAGTCGATCCTTTGAATTGGCGGTCACAGCACAGGCATAATGGTACATGAAGCTTACAACTGCTGAACAAACTGGAGCCTGCTGCAAATTTTGTGGGGTAATAGAAAAATGTAGGCCACAGAGTCTTTTCAATGTCATGCTTGAGAGAGGGCAAGGACAAGGAGGTGGACATAGCGATGGTACAACCCATGTGCACGTACCCTTCCAAGGCAGCAATGTTGATGTTTCCTTTGAAGGGGGCTGACGAGCGTGGATCCAGAGACTCCAGGCAGAGCAAGTTGATGGGCAGACCAAACTGGTCCTCTACATTTGCTCTTGTGGTGTCAAAGAACGTGTTTGAAAGGACCCGTTTTCCCTGCATCACAGTCCACGCCCACCAATGAGAGACCTGTGTTATTCAAACCAGCACCTGCCCGTGTGTATGGCAAGAGCCCCGTCTACGACAAACCCATTAGAGACCCTCCACTCTCTCCCTCCTCTCTCCCCCCTCCACTCTCTGCCCCTCCTCTCTCTCTCGCGAACCCGCGTACATACACACATGCACACACGCACGCGTGCGCGAGTGTGCGGGAGCGTGTCTGTGTGTGTGTGTGTGTGTGTGTGTGTGTGTGTGTGTGTGTGTGTGTGTGTGTGTGTGTGTGTGTGTGCGCGCGCGTGCTTGTGCAGAGGTGGCAGATGCAGTGTTGAAGAGGACGTCAAACACCAGCAGAAGGCAGGGAGGAGATGGGGCTGACATGGACATTGAGGGCTTTGAAGAGGAGCCGCTCAGCCGCCCGGCCTTGGTGGGTTGGGAAGATATGGGGAAAGCCTGTAATATTGGATACAGCGTCCCGAAAGCGGAACCACGACTTAGCGCCCGCATACGACTCGTCTCCTTTCATGAGGGCTGCCAACTGCTCTTGCGACATTGCTCCTGGGCGCCATGCACAATGAACCCTTGTCAATAATCGCTTGATCCGTGTGCAATTGCCATGACCCCTTTTTTAACAATGCTGCAAAATGTTCGAGCTTGAAATAAAGTCATGCTTCCTGGAGATTTGATGTTCTGAGTTTTGCTTGTCTACACCTCAGAATTGCTTATTGCCCCCGGAAGCAGTTGCCTCTTGCTTCTGCAGAATGGGTCCTAGCAGACACCACAAGAGCCTAGCCACCACGCTACCACAAGAGCCTAACTCTGTTACGCGAAAAGAGTCGAAAACTTTGAATACAAGTATTCCCTTGCATGACACCCATTGCTTAGCTTGAAAAGTCATTGAGCTGGGTCCCGCTTGTTTTGAAGGTTGCCGCTCTTTTCAAAGAACTCATGCCTCGAATGATTTCTCGTCCCTCAAAATGCCGCGAATTTTTTCTTTGTCGCTCGGGTCAACACAACAGGCAGGCAGGCAAAATTGTTGCTTCCTAAAGAGCCACGCGTATTCAGGCGGGCATGCACACGTGGCTCTTTTGTGCAAGGACCCAATTGCAAAATGACACCACACAACGGGCTCTGAAATATGCCGAACAGCAACTCTTGCCTGCTAAATACCAAATACTTGCAAGTCTATTGTAACCTGTTGGGTGCGCGTGCGTGGAGATGGACACACACACACACACACACACACACACACACACACACACACACACACACACACACACACACACACACACACACACACACACGCACGCACGCACGCACGCACGCGCACGCACGCACACGCACGCACGCACACGCACGCACGCACGCACGCACGCACGAACGCACGCACCCACGCACGCACGCAAGCAAAGGCGCACACACACACACACACACACACACACACACACACACACACACACACACACACACACACACACCAACCCACTCACTGACATTCGATGGTACACCCCTGCAAAGACGTATGTCTGAGTTATTGGCCACAAGCCACATAAAAGCATACGAGTGTAGGCGAGTCGTACTTTCATCCTCCACGCAAGTAGGGGCGGGTTGAATCCTGCATGAGCAAGAGGCCCATGCGAGCTAAAGTGACCCTTGCCTGGCTGTGACAGCAGCTACCAGGACTGTTGACAATAGGTTTGGTAGAGTAAGAGAGTTGAATGTTTGAAGCTCCACTAGTAATGTGTGACTTCTCAACGCCAGATCAGGGTGCTGTCAGCACCTGTTCCCGAGTCAGTAAGCAGGTCGATTAACACATCGTCTGCTTTGACCTTAAATAGATTGTATCCAGCTTCCTCCAAAAACTCTAGTCGCTGCTCTGGGCTGGTCATCTGTATCGGCTCCACAACCTGCACCAACTGGTCTGCTTGAAGACTGATAAAATGTGTACAAGGTTCCTCGCTACAGCTGCTTCCTAATGTGTTAACAAAAAGCCTGGCCTACCCTATGGTATTTGCATCTATAAGTGTCTGTCTAACCCCTTTTGTCATTGAAACTCATGGGACTGTTGCCCCAATAAAATGAAGTCTGCAAGCAAGCAGTCAAGAAATGCAGGTACTTGTCAAGAGACATCCGGCATAACCCCTGTTATTGAATGTTGTTAATTCTTTCTTCACGACCAAGTGGGGCAGTAAGTATCTTGCAATGACAACGCCCTCGGTATGCTCGAAAATACTTAAGCTGCAGCTGTGCAGCAAGGGTCCCTGAAAACGAGGAGTGCCTAGCAGTAAACTAATATGATTATGAAGACTTAATCGCACTTTAATCTTGAATGGCTCCAGAATTGTTCGGAAAGGGGGCTTTCTCTGCTGTAGATCATGGGATCTAGAATCGGGTAGCAGAATCTGCGCTTGGATGCGGAGACGTGTGACCCTGGTCATACTTGCATTAATCCTTGGCCTCTGGCACGCATCCAAGATTCTGGTAGAAGTTTTTGCCGTGTCCATAGTGAGTGGAGAAGTTGCAAGTGTGATGCACCTACGAGAGTATAGCAAACCCAGTGGACTCAAAACGAAGAAGTGAAAAGCAGCCAATGTCTAAAGAGAAATGATTGGCGGATGGAAGACAGTATTTCATAAAACTCACTTGATCTGTCGCGTGCTTCGTCAGCCGTTTCGGGTGCCAATTCAGTTTTGACAATAAACCACTAGTGCTCGTAAAAGTAAAGTAGCAGACAAACACCAAAGCTCTTGAGGCGAAGGGCCACGTACTTAACTAGCTAGCTGACAGCCTGTCACCGTCAATGTTCCACACAACAGTCTGTGAAGCGCGAACCTAGAGTGAACCATTCGAATTTTCAAGCCGACCAATAATCGATGGTTAACAGCGTATTTTAACAGCTCCACGTAGGCGTCTGACCTGGCAGGCCAGTCGCTGATCTTCCGCCCCCCTGCCGGGCATGTGAGTCACATGATGTGAACCCTTCAAGCGGATCTGCAGTGAAGCCATTCTGACCTAATCACGTTTACCTTCAATTGATTACCAGGCAGGTGCAGTGCCTCGGGCAGTAGGACGCTGCTTGGCTTCATGGTGACATGCGTGCTATGTTTGACAAAATTACTCGGCAGCGAAAGTCAAGGAATCGCAAAGGTTATCCTTGCTGGGCCTTACTGTGCAATTCGGAGTGAAAGAACTCGTAGGAATGAGAAGTGACACAAGAAATCATTCAGGAAAGGGTCATCATGATCTGTCAGTGCTTGCTGGTCGTTATCGTGGGGTTCCTCATTCCCAACAGTCATGTGAGAGATCTCTAGAGTTGTGAAAATGGCGGGTGACGATGCATGGTAACAGTCAACGAAAGACCGTCTCAAGTATGGCGGCGTTTTGAAGTACTTTGGCTTGGGCTTTGGCTTGGCTCCATGGGTTACGGATGTACATAGTACTTGCGGTCTGTAGTGCTCATGTGGTTCCAATCCGCAAAGGTAGGTTGAACGAAGGATAATGCGGATAATTATCCGCTTATAAGCTCTCGTAACAGATGCTGTGGGTGGTGCCTTGGATTTAGGTGGTGCCTTGGATTCGGGTGAAGCCTCGCTTTCCTCTCTCCTCTGTATGCTTGGTGTTGTCCCGTCTTATATGATCACTGATGAACACCGCCCTGCTTCTTCTTGCTCGGCTCTTCAGCCGATTCGGGACTGTAAGCCCCATCTTTTGCATTCCCCGTATAAGGCGTTGTGTGAATTTATCTGGCGAACCTGACCTTCCGTCTGTGGGCCATTTCATATTTCTTTGTTTTCAGGTTACGCCCTAACTTTCTTCTCTTGCCCTTTCCCTGCCCCTTGTCCCCCTCATTGGCCGTGTCCTGGGGCATTTTCGCCCCTTGTTCCCTACGGCTTGTCCGG
>KV908713.1:86240-96240 GCA_002005505.1 Botryococcus braunii | reverse complement strand
GTATTCTAGTCGAGTACATATACTCGACTCATGTCAGTCGACTAACGTCAGACTTATTAATTTAATTCACATCAGACTAATGTTAGACAGGGTTGCCGCTAAAACCAAATTATTCGGCACGCCATTGCCAAATTTATTAATTTAGCGCATTTAGCCACCACCTCTAATTTGGCAAAGACTGGCCAAATTCCAAGGCAGTACAAAGCAGTACAAAAGCATTACTGATGACTGCACGTGCTGCTCGTACTGGAGCCATCCATGACAGCCGTTTTGCTCCCTCCCGCACAAATAAGTTTGAAACAGTCCACCGCAAACACATCAAGTTGGCACATTTATGTTAATATCGAACTCGGTTGGCATGGCATCAAGTTTTTTTTTTTTTCTGATTCTGTAGACGAAATGTCGGGGGGGGGGGGGGAGTAGGATTGTCTTAAGATCCTACTCTCCGGAGGCGAGAGTAGGATTGTCTCAAACCTTTCCAAATTGTGCCCCGATTGCAGAGAAAAGCATATATGTAACAGTAGCTCTTGTGATTTTTGCCTGCACTAGTCATCTTTGAAAAAAATTTTGCATTGCAAAGCAGATTTGGCACATGTAGTTTTTGCAATGTATCATGGTCCTGTTCAGTTTTTCGTTGGCAGATAATGGAACAGGCCGATAGAGCTTTGAAAAAGGAGTCGATTGGGGCCTTCAAATGAATTTTTGCCAACATTGTCGAATAAAGCCAGGTGAAAAACAAGTTGTGCCAAATTATTGACATATGACGTGTCCGCTCATAGGTTATGAACTCGAGAGATGAGAGAATATTCTTGCCTATTTTATATTCACTTATTGTACAGCTGTGTATGGCCCCTTTTTGGGCTGCTTTCTAGAATGATCGGGTGGATAATGCGTTAATGTTCCATGATTTGGACCCACCTGAACTTGCACATATTTCGGCGTCCCAAAACAGCCAATCTATGGTTATGAACCTTCGGGAGTCCCGAGTCTCCCTACAAATGTCTGCTCGATCCGGTTCTCCTGGGATCGATCCGGCGAGATCGGAATGCCGAATCGGCATACGGATTTCCCGGTAGATCCGGCTCGGTAATATACTGTTCAGAACAAGTACTTAGACTAAGTCTGTTCTATATTTACAACGACCTTAATCGGACGTCGCCAGTAGCAACCGCGGGATCTTCTGAAGATTCAGTATTCGAGTAAGCAACCTTGCAAGCAAGGCCAGAACACATCAGCAATATTTGTTTACAGATCGGACTGAATCGACGTAGAACTCTCGAGTAGAATTGAGTACGTAGAACTCTTGAGTATACTGTAGAGTTCTGAGTGTAATTATCAATATCCAGTATCCAGATGCTCCAACTGCTTTGAGTAATTACTTATAAGCCTTAGGTGTAAGTACTGGAAGCAAGTAAGAGAGAGAGAAGAGCTTGAGACACAGGTGGATCAATCGCTTGTTACATGAATATCATTATATATCTCTCTCTTCCGTCGTCCTTCCCTCCTAGCACCGACCTGGTCCCTGCCTAGGGGCGCGAACAATGAGGGTACCTTCCGGTACAACCAGCTATCAATATTCCCGCCACTGCATGTGACGGCTTCGAGATATTATCGCCGATACCAAATGTGGCGCTCAGCGGAATTCGAACCCGGGACTGTCGCCCGGCGTGGGATGGTGCTCTCTACCCAAAAGGAGCAACCACGTGTTCGGAGTACGGAGAGGGTAATTGTAAAAAGGTTATGGGCAGTGGCGTATCCTGTAAGCAAGCAGACAGGTCGTAAGTTCGTGCCTCTCCAGCTACAGTCCTCGACGACTGTCTGCTCTTTAGACACATGCAACTGCATGAACAAGACTGGCATCCTTATGTGCCCAGTATCTTTCCAAACCAGTTGCTCGACTATGCGGTGATTGCAGCTTTAATAGTCCTTTCACACTAACGCGTAATCTAGATCAGATTGTACCTTATGTTCGAAATCGTCCACAACCTAACGTGTCTTAAGGTACCTTATGTTCTCAATGGACCCATATCCTAATAGTGCACACCTGAGGATCACTTAAAGCACAAGGCATTCAATAATAATGTTCAGAACCCAACACTTCCCCTTGCCTGCATGCTTTATGTGTATCTTCTCAAACCTAGTGAATCACGATGACCAACAAACACGGGCTTAGCAAGTGGCTTGGTCATAATGTCAGCCACATTTCGAGCAGACTCTACATAGAGGATATCTACCGGCCCAAGTGCCATAGCTTCCCTAGCATAGTGGAAGCTTACTGCAACATGCTTTGTGAATTTGGAATAAAGGGGGTTCCGTAAATTGGAAATGCATCCTTGGTTGTCACAGAAAATTTTGACCCTCCAAGGTGCAGCCCCGATCTCTTCCAAGAAGCCCCTCAGCCAGTTGGCTTCCTTCACAATATGGCCGGCTGCCATAAACTCGGCTTGCACAGTTGAGGTAGCAACTGAGCTCTGCTTCTTGCTTCCCCAAACCACGGCACTACCATAGACTGATAGAACATAGCCAGTGGTGGAATACCTGTGGTCCAGGTCCCCAGCATAGTCGGCATCAACATAGCCTTCTAGCTCAGGCCCCTTTCCACCCAGAGTAAGAGCTAATTCTCTGGTATCTCTCAAGTACTTCAGCACTCGAATGACCTCATTCCAGTGTGAGGTAGTGGGTGTCATTCTATACCTTGACAACACTCCAACAGCCTGAGAAATGTCAGGCCGGGTCGTATTGGCAATATATAGGAACGATCCAATCAACTCGCAGTATCGATGACCAGGTGGCAGTGGGGTACCTGCCCCATGTGACATACCATCTGAGGACTCGGGTCTGCTGCTAGCCACGAAGTCCTTGGACATGGGGGTATCAACCACACGCCCATCATCAGCAACGCCAAACTTTTCCACAAGAGCATCAATCTTGGGAGTGCAACTCATGGAAATAGTGCCCTGGACTCTATTGCGTTGGACCTGACACCCCAGGAAATCATTCACCTCTCCCAAATCATGGATGGTGAAGTCCTTCTTCAACAACTCTTTCCCCCACTCAATCTCTGGAACCACTCTGGCAACTATGAGAAGATCATCGACATAAACAAGAATAAAGGACAGGTTACCATCAGGGGCCCTCCTGATGTATACGCCCGCATCGCTCTTGCACACACTATACCCCATCACGCTCAACTTGTCGCTCAAGGTCTTGTGCCAAGCCCGTGGGGCTTGTTTTAGACCGTATAGTGCCTTCCTGAGCTTGCACACAACCCTCGTGTTGCCCTTCTCAAATCCTGGTGGTTGGGTCACATAGACCTCTTCCTCCAACTCCCCATTGAGAAAAGCCGTCTTGATATCCACTTGGTGGATCTCAAGATTCTGTGTGGCAGCCACTGCCAGCACAGCCCTCCTTGCCCCATAGCTGCTGGTGGGTGCAAATACCTCCCCAACATCTATCCCAGGGATCTGTCTACACCCTTGGGCAACCAACCTCGCTTTAAAGCGAGTAACATTCCCATGTGCATCATTTTTAGTGGAGAAGATCCAATGGACAGGAATAACTTTCTGTCCATGTGGTCAGTCCACATACTCTAGAACCTCATGGGTATCAAGGGAATCCATCTCTTCCCTCATTGCTTGTTGCCAAAAATCCCACTGAGGGGAGCATTGGGCTTCCCTCAGGTTAGATGGCACGTGAACCTTTTCCAGCTTGACATAAGGTACATTCTGTACCTTATGCTGAGACTCTGCAGTACTGTCAGCACTCTTGGGACTGTTGTCTTTTATATCCCTCTGATCCTGTTTCCCAGAATAAGGTACATTTTGTACCTTATGTTGAGATCCTGCAGTACAGCCAGAACTGCCAGAGCCCTCCCCAGCTCTCTCTCTCTCTCTTGGACTGCCAGACTCATGCGCTCCACCATTACAATCTCTCACCTTTCTCAATGCAGGTGGAAGCAGCAGCTCTCTCTCTCTCCTGGACTCACACCTATGTACACTACTCTGACTTTCCTGAGCTGCGCCTATTGTGTCAGGCTGCACCCCATAAGCATGATTGGCTCCCAGCTCAAATTGGCTACGTACTTCCCGTGTTGCTGGCACTTCTAGCCCACTACTCTCCTCGCTAACGTCTTCTCCAAGCATAGCCTCCCCTGTCTCAACCTGCCTCTGCAAATCAGGGAGACCTACCAAGGGTGGCTCACTCACAAGTACCAGGCCTGAGCCAGGGTCATGCATGGGGACCCCTACTGAGTCCCTCCTAGCCTGGCGCTGTTCATAACGCTGATCCCTTGTGAGGGTGGTTCCTGGGGGAAGTCTATGTTGAGACTTCCCCTGGAACCTGACCCCCTCCTGCATCTTCTGCAGTTTGTCCAGTTGCGATTGCGCTTCAGCACCCCCCCGCGCCAAATTTTGAAGATGTCCCAGCATTGACCAGGACTGCTGTGAGGTCCCTGAGGTGGCAGGGGAACCATCCTGGCTGCTGGGGGCTCCAGCCACAGGTCCGACTCAGCTCCTCAGCCTGCTGTGATCCTCTGGAGGGCTGGCAGTGGTACCAGGAGATCCAGTGGGCTTGCACTCCACCACTAGGTCATCCTCTGCTTCCCAAAAATTCACGGGAATGGCTATTGGTGAGCTGGGGACATTGGAATTGCCTCCCCTGCCATGCGAGGACGCTCCTGAGAGCCATTGAGGGGATCCAGGTTGCACCTTAGACATACCCACTCTCTCCCCCCCTCTCCAATGCTCAAGGAATGTAACGTCCCTGCTCTCTTTCCATACACCATTGCCTACGTACACTCTATAGGCCTTAGACTGTGGGCAATACCCAGTGAACATGCCTGGAATGGTCTTTGGTCCAAATACAGACCGCTGACCTGGGGGAATGTGAACATGTGCCACACAGCCCCATGTGCGCAAGGAAGCAACATCAGGCTTTACCCCATAGAACATCTCAGTAGGGGTCAGAGGCCTGCCTGTGGTGGGGCCCACGTTGTAAAGCAGGGTGGCAGACTCCAGTGCCTCCTTCCACAAGGAAGGGTCTGCTGCAGCGTGCACCAACAGGGTCCTTGTGCGCTCCTTCAGAGTCCGATTCATGCGCTCAGCAAGTCCATTTTGCTGAGGCGTGGATGGAGCTGAGGTCTCCATTTGAGTGCCCTGCTGAGCACAAAATTCTTCTGCTGATTCAGAAATTCTGCTGATTCAGAAATTCTGTCCCTCTTTCAGATCTCACACACTTCACCACTTTCTCATGAAATGTCTGCCAGTACTTCAAGAGCTCAATGAGGGCCTTGGGAATGACTTCTTTCGACTTCACTGCCAATGAGGCTATCAGATGGGATTTTTCATCAACCACAGTAACCCAAAAACGCTCTCCCGTGATGGCAGCTGGTGAAATGGGCCCCACAGTATCCACATGCACTCTATCTAACACACTCTCTGCAGGCCTAGAGGAAGCTGGAAAGGGGGGGCGAGAATGTTTCCCTTGTATACAGGACTCACACTGGGGAGAACACTCTGAGCATGGAGCAAGGGACACATGGATCCCAGTTACCAGATCTTCGTTGTCCAACCTTGTCATACTCTTAACCCCAGGATGACCCAACCTTGCATGCAACAGTAGTCTATCTATACACACGTGCCCTTTCCTAGCATGATACGAGACAACATGAGGACTGGACTGTGGCTGTGCAGCATGCTGGCTCTTGACTGGACACACCCATTCTAAAAAAAAACAGCCCTCGCTCACTGGCTATCTGACCAGACCAGCCTGCTGGGCCTTTCATGGTCGTGTACCCACCTGCACTGTCAGTGAGGAATGATGCTCCATCCTGAATGGCTCCTGTGACAGAAATCAGATTAGTGTGTGCAGTGGGCACACACTGCACATTATGCAGCCAAAACACCTCTTGTCTGGCATTGACCAGACACACAGACCCAGTTGCAACTATCCCTCCTTTGGCGTCAGAAGTGGCCAAATGAAGAGGGAGGGGTTGGGCATGCATGACTGGGTTGTGTAGTAACGACAGATCATTTACAAGGTGCACCGATGCACCACTATCTATCAGCCACGAGGTACTGCAAGCCCCATGAGACGTAGGGGTAAGCACATTCAACGAAACGAACATAGGCTCACCAGCACCTGGAGGAGGTGGTGGTGGGAGATGCCAGCCTGGGAAGAAGGGGAAGATAGTGGACACCGATCCAGGAGCATGTGAGGTTGACACGGGAGGGCCTCCTCTGGATTGGCCAGCATCCCACCAGCTGGCTTGTTGCTGAGGAGCTCCAGTGCCCCACCACGCAGCTGGGCCCGCACTTGCAGCTTGCATTGTGCCATGTAGAGCTTGCAGCCTCTTCAGTTCCAGGCACTCCCTCCAGAAATGTCCCGTCCTGTTGCAGAAGCGACACGCCACTTCCTCCTTTGGCCTCCTGCCACGTCCAGAGCCTCGCCCCATGCCTCCAGCGTTGTGAGCAGAAGGGCCATAGGGGGCCTGACCATCAGCATGTGCTCCAGCTCCCACTCCTGGTGCTGCTCCAGCGCCCGGTGCAGCTCCAGCGCCTTGGGGAGGCCCAGGGATTCCACCCTGAGCTGGCACGGCTGCTGCTGCGCTGCCATAACTGCTGCAGCTGATGATGTGACTTGCACTGACTCTGCCAACGGGATATCCTGGTACTCCAAGTTCTCAATGGCAGTGAGGATCGTCTCCAGCATGTTGTAGGGATCTGACTTGGCGGAGGTAATTGCCCAAGCGTCGTTCTGCAATACTGCAGGTAGCCCCTTATACATATACCTGCAGATCTGGCGGTCGCCCAGCTGATGGTTATTGGCCTCCAGGGAGGCGGCAATACTGATGACTCGGTGGCACCATTCTTGCACTGTCTCTCCCTTCCCCATGCCTTGTTTGAGCCCCTTGATCCACTTCTCGTTGATTTCCCTGTCCTTCCCTCCAGTGCAGCGGTCTGCCATCCACTGAATGAAGTCAAAAGCGCTCCCCCGCTGCTTGACTTCGTCCTGCCACATGGGCGGGACAGACTGCAAAATGAAATGTTTTACTGCTGCGTTCTCTGCAGTCTTAGGCATGGCTGTCTCCAACGCTCCCATAGCGCCTTTTTGCATTGCGCAGGACTCCAGCTCTTCACGCCAGGCCCTGAAATTAGTGCGATCAGCCTTCAGCTGCGTAGACATCTTGGGATTGGAGGAGTTCATCGTGTATGCATACGAGCTGGCTGCAGTGCCTCCAGTGGTCTGTCCTGACTGTCAAGCTCCTGAGGAGGCCGTGCTGCCTCCTGCTGGTGTTGCCATAGTCTCTGTACTGCTGGGATTACTTTCAGAAACCTTGCTTTGAGAACGAGTTTGAGGTCTGGTCATACACTTCACTTCCTCTCACAGCGTTCAGCCTGACACAGCTGATTTAAGCATACCCTTCCGGCGTACACCACAGCACTTTCAAGTACTCCACCCTTTCGAGGTCTAGCATGTAACCTTAATATGCAAAATATTCTTCAGCAATTCAATCGCCTGACCACCCGGACCTACTGACGGTCTCACGATAACGACGACGTGTGATAATCTCAGGTCACTTCGGGGAAAAAAAAAAAAAAAAAAAGCTTCCCAAGAGATTGAAGACTCTGTAGGTAGGCCTTCTGAGTGAATATCCAGTTGTTCCTTTTCACTTCTTCTTGCCGTCAGGCGAGTCCGTGGAAAACCCAGTACAGATGCATCCGATGATGCCATGCACTCCTGTCTGCCCCTTGGCTCAGCTGCAAGGGCGTGGGCCCATAACCTGTAAAAAGGTTATGGGCAGTGGCGTATCCTGTAAGCAAGCAGACAGGTCGTAAGTTCATGCCTCTCCAGCCACAGTCCTCGACGACTGTCTGCTCTTTAGACACATGCAACTGCATGAACAAGACTGGCATCCTTATGTGCCCAATATCTTTCCAAACCAGTTCCGTTACACGTTGATCTGTCAATGAGCATCTACACACGGATAAGCTCCTGACGGCTGAAAGCAAGTACCTTCCTATACTCAATCAAGACTCCGTCCCTTAGCTGTTTGGGAGACTTGATTGTACACTAAGATGGTTCACATACAAACAAGCAATCAAACATGAACACATTACCAATACACACCCTGCGTCACCGCACCTGTAAGCAAGCAGACAGGTCGTAAGTTCGTGCCTCTCCAGCTACAGTCCTCGACGACTGTCTGCTCTTTAGACACATGCAACTGCATGAACAAGACTGGCATCCTTATGTGCCCAGTATCTTTCCAAACCAGTTGCTCGACTATGCGGTGATTGCAGCTTTAATAGTCCTTTCACACTAACGCGTAATCTAGATCAGATTGTACCTTATGTTCGAAATCGTCCACAACCTAACGTGTCTTAAGGTACCTTATGTTCTCAATGGACCCATATCCTAATAGTGCACACCTGAAGATCACTTAAAGCACAAGGCATTCAATAATAATGTTCAGAACCCAACAGTAATTCTCTCGGATATTAACCGATCGAGCCGGGGACGCATTCCGCGCGTTACATCTCCCCCCCCTTAAGAGGAAACCCCCCGCTTAGGAGTTGGGCACTTCGGATTAGGTAGGCTCTGTGTCGACTCTGCGATCCACAGGAGCTCGGCTCTTCTGGCCTCTACCCGATTGGGAGAAAGAGACGCCCCACCCGATCGGGAGGAGAGAAACTACTCGCCGATACCAACTGTAAGTACTGGAAGCAAGTAAGAGAGAGAGAAGAGCTTGAGACACAGGCGAGACACAGGTGGATCAATCGCTTGTTACATGAATATCATTATATATCGTTGGTTGCAGGGAGGGCTCTTGTATGAATTATATTATTCGAACTTCAACATTTTATACTATGTAGGGAGCAAAGCTATATAGCAAAATATACATATTGTTCCAACCAAGATCTCCACGTCTAGAAAACGTGAATTTTAAGACGTGAATTCGAATTCTGGCTTCACTCGTGATCACTGACGACGACGACGTGCTATGAGCTCCTTCAGGATTCCGACAGATACTGTCATTTTGAAATGTGGTTTGTCAAATGGTTGAGTGCACTACCGGTCATTTTTGAACTTCCAAGAAAAAGTCCAACGTTGGAATAAACTCTGAAAGATTGACCACAAAACTCCTCACTGTAGCCCTGCTTTCCTAAGTTTTTTGTTTATAATTTCGAACCCAGGACAGCGCCACCACACTACGGCCATGGTGCGCCACCACTGGCCAGAAAATGCCGTACTTGATCAACTACGGTTTTCTGGTGGCGCTGTCCTGGGTATGAAATTATAGTCTGTGAGGGTTGTTTAAAGTTCGTGATGGTCAACAACGTTGTTAACAGTAGATTCTTAGAGTGCCGGAGATTAGCTAAGTATATTATAAGTGTCCGTTTACGTAGCTACGTAGCAGATTGTCACTGGAAGGTAAGGATCATATACTAATTAATGGTGCAAGGTTCCGTTACGTATATACGTAAAGGAAGTACTGAGCACATTGATGGATCCACCACAGCAATATTCACATCCTCTGCAGATCTGGGTTCACTGGTTTTCCCGTCATATGCATTGCTTGAGCACTACTTCAAGGATACACGCCAATCCGAAGCTTCGAATTCGTGTGGATTCCTTGACGACTAGTACTCCAAAACATCTTATATACATATTCCTAGATAGTAATATGCTTACGTCGAAGTGAGAGGGCTAGGTCATATGCAGGCACGTGCCTATATACGTTTATTTACACGACTTCGGTGTGCAGGACCACTGTGAATTTCATCATACTCCCACTGTACATGTAGGAGCCAGACGCCCAACAAGTAGTAGTTACTTTTATAAAAGTATTTCTGAAGGCCAGTTTAATGGAACATCAGTGCGATCCAGATGCGCCGGACAAAATACGAATTCTGATACAGGTGGATTCTTAACCCAATTGCCATGCTTCGAACAATTCTCTTTTTATATGTATTCTAAAAGCACACTTGCTTTTGACAAG
>KV908713.1:70577-80577 GCA_002005505.1 Botryococcus braunii | reverse complement strand
GTGATGGTGTCTCGTGCGTGCTTCTCACGGCTGGTGCAAATTCCGCTCTTTGGTTTTATATAAGCCATGTTCCGCAAGAGGTGGGGTGAGTGGTTGCAGGGAGACTCGATGAGTGTGAAAATATATTGTTGCCGTACTGATTTGTTAAAATTAAATATTAAAGTCGTGGTGGTTATTGTGCTGTATATTTGTTGCCGTTACTGAGCCTTTAAGTCGTAATGGTACTTTCCTGTCTCGCAACAGGTACAGAATCTCAGGACCAAGAGATTGCATCTATTTTGGGCCGCTTCATGAGAGTTATCAGCAACATAGCATATGCAATGGTGCGCTCCCTGTCTCACTGCGGTCCCGTTTGTCGAGCTTGTGCCAATGGCATGCCCATGTAAGATATATGTGGCTCGCGGTTCAGATATGCTTCACGCTTCATCTAAATGTGCAGGACATGTTGGGGTATGTCATGCAGAGATCAACTTTCTGCCATCTTGCTGTTTCGTATGTCGAATCCAAATACTGGGATGCATGTAGCTGATACGCTTCTATGTAACTACTTGGGATCGGAAACGTGACCGGATACACGTGTACGGCATGAAGTAGACACCCTCACTGTCACTAGGACCTAGGAGCTCACCCGCTTCTGCGCCAAAATGGGGGGTGTGCGGTTGGGATAGGCTTCACTCTTAATATTAAAATAGGGGACCGACTGCGGGATTGGGGTTTGCGACGCACTGGATGAAGCCCGCAGAAAACCCGTTCGATCATGCTGACCGTGCTGGGCCACGTCAACGCCTTGGGCGAGCTACAGATGGCCACGCCTTACACGAGTAGACGTGGCTTGATCTGAGGCGGTAATCTGAATATCTCCGCTCAAGTAAGGCCTGAGAAGACAGCACGCAACTCTGATTTCAAACGTTTCTTGCACGTTAGGCCTCCCCTCGATACTTTTGGGAAATCTGTGACATGTCTTAGGTTTTAAATTTCTGATACACGCCTTTTTCGACCCAAACGTCGTTTTGCATTGGTTAAATGTCTTTCAGATCTGTCAATGTGAGCTGTAGATCACAACCCCAACAGTCAAACGTGGTGTCGGTTATACAAGGCCTTCCCCGAAGGCTTGCTCTTATTGGGGCCTCCATTGTACCCGCTCTAGCAGGCCAAAGAATCGCGGCAGCAAGCGGTGGCTCCGAGAACTCTAAGGGCGTCAGATCTGTTGTCAGTGCACCACAAGCTGCGCTTCTGGAGGAGCCCTCTGCCGCCATTGAGGTACGATATCAGTACATTAATCATCACTTCCTGCATGAGTACGGCTCCCAAAGCTCCTGTTGGAGCTTTATCTGGAGGGACATTCGGCGCGGTCGTTGCTTCGTCGATCTTGTTCTATGTTATGGGAAGCTCCGATGAATCCATCTCGTTTCTGATTTATGTGAGATTGCAGGCTTTGGAAACCGACAAGAATGGCCAGTACAGACTTCCTTATAGACCTCAAGGTTGGGATTATTGGACCTACGAAGGCCACCGCATACACTATGTGAGAGCAGGTAGCCCATCTTCCCACTTGAAACTACAAGGACTTTCCATCCTTTACACTGGTGCTTTCATGATTGAATGAAGTGTTTACAACCCCACATCAGCTCAGGGGCTCGTGCTTGGCTGTTCCTGGGTGTGGAAAGTCCACAGCCCTCCCTGCTGACTTGCTGTGCCATGCTTTGTGACACAGGCACTCAGGGACCGCCAGTCGTGCTGGTGCATGGATTTGGGGCCTCAGCATATCATTGGAGATACAACGTACCAGCTCTTGCTGCAAACCATCGGGTGTTCGCTGTGGATCTGCTGGGGTTTGGTTGGAGCGACAAGCCCCTCATTTCGGGCTATGCTGATTATTCTGTGTGGCAAGACCAGCTTGCAAGCTTCATCCAGGAGGTACGCCATAGTGCTGTCCCGAACTGCGGGTTGCTGTCCGACCCTATCCCCGCTTAGCAGGAGGATATGAGGCCCTAATTGGTGCTGTTCCTGTTACCAATAGGGGCTTGAGGGGCGGCTAGTTCCAGGGGAACTGATTTGATTGTAGATCTTGCCAACTCGCTGCTTATTGCAACTTACAAAGGAAGGGAGGGTTCGGAGAGGGGGTTGATTTAGTTACAGTGGGGGGGTCTGACGCGCGGGACTTGACTATAGTAGCGGCCCAGCTGGCCAGCAGAGGTGTCTACCTTAAGCCTGGGACCTTCAAACTTCTGCTCCAGCTTGCAGAAGGCTGGGGCCCATTAGGGGTATGATCTCCTGATGTCTGCGTCGTCCGGAGGAAACTGTCCCCTTGACAGCTGTGCCTTCTCCTGCTCGAGAAGTGCCAAGATTGGGGTGAAGGGCCTTTGGGAGGGCTTGTGTGCTCTTCTCCCCCCCCCCCCACCCCCTGGGGTCCTCATGGTGTGGGCTCTGCTTGTCCCCCTCTCTCCTTCTGGGATTATGACTCTCAGGTGGTACGGCAAAAGAGAAAGCAACCCTCGAGGGAGATCTCATGCGGGCTCACAGGGCAAAAGAGAAATCAATCCATGGGGGAATTCATGTGCGGGATCACAGGGCAAAACAAAAACAAAATCATGGAGGGGATTTTGATGCGGGATCACAGGGCAAAACAAAAACGAAATCACAGAGGGGATTTTGATGCGGGATCACAGGGCAAATAGAGAAAACGATTCATGAGGGAAGAGAATGCGGGATCACAGCAGGATTGATGGGAAGCACGATGGGACTCTCTGGGTCTGGTGTGCAGGTGGTGGGCGGAGAGCCCGTCGTCCTGGTGGGGAACAGCTTGGGAGGCTACAACAGCCTGGCAACAGCCGTCAAGTACCCCCAGCTCGTGAAGGGTGTCGTACTGTTAAATGGGGCGGGCCGCTTTGAAGAAGTGAAAGCTGCCATTGAGCAGGTCGCTGAGGCTGCGCTTGGGGACGACCAGGAGGGAAAGAAACAAGTCTTGCGTCAGGTGCCTTTCCATCAGCAGCAGCGCCCCCCCCCCTGCGTGTCCCACCCCGTCCCCCCCCCCTTTCCCTCTGTGTGTGTGTGTGTGTGTGTGTGTGTGTGTGTGTGTGTGTGTGTGTGTGCCCCTCTCTCCCCCCCCCCCGGTCACGCACACGCTTCATGCATTCACCCTGCCCCACGCTCACCGACTGGTTCGTCGTGGGGCATGGCAAAATGGGAGCAGGGGGGGGGGGGGATGGGGGATGGTGCCAAGTCAGCCCTAGTCTGCCCTCAGTCAAAGACAGTTCGGAACCAGACGTCAGTCGCTTTCCAAGGCATTGCTCGTAGTGGTGCCGAGGGCCTCCAGGTACATGACCTATTAAGTCGCCGCCGCATTTCTGGCGATGTTGACGGCATTGTACGTAGTGATGTTGAGGGAATTGCACGTAGTGTGATGTTTGAGGGCATTGCACGTAGTGATGTTGAGGAAATTGCACGTAGTGTGATGTTTGAGGGCATTGCACGTAGTGATGTTGAGGAAATTGCACGTAGTGTGATGTTTGAGGGCATTGCACGTAGTGATGTTGAGGACATTGCACGTAGTGTGACGCTAAACGGCATTGCATGTAGTAAAAGTGGTGTTGAGGACATTGCATGTAGTGTGATGTTTAAGGGCATTGCACATGGTGATGTTCAGGGTATTGCATTTTGTGATGTTGAGGGCATTGCATTTTGTGACGTCGAGGCATTTGCATGTAGTGATGTTGAGGGCATTGCATCGGTGACGTTGAGGCAATTGCACGTAGCGATGTTGAGGGCATTGCATGTAGCGATTTTCACAACATTGCTCGTAGTGATGCTGAGGGCATTGCACGCAGTGAGGTTGAGGGCTTTACAGTACGTGGAAGTCAAGTCCCGGGGCTAAGTGCAGGCAGCATCCAGCAATGGGGCAGAAGAGAGCAGCATCCTCAGCACTGTGATGAAGCCAGTGAAGGAAGTCATGATGCGCGGTACAGTGTACTTCTCCTTCATGCTAGCAAAGCAGCCCTCCCGCATTGAACAGGTGGCCTCCCTGGGGGCCGCTCACCTCTTTGCCCCGACCTGGGCTTCCACCTCAGAGGGGCTGCCTTCCGGACGTACTTATGTGTACATGTGTATCAACTTGCGACTTGTTAATGTGTATGAACTTTTGAACTTGTAAGTGTTTATGAATTTGTGAATTTATATAAATGTATATGAATTTGTGAGATTGTAAAGATGTTTATGAATTTGTGAAATTGTAAATGCATATGACGGCAGGATTTGTAAGATGTATTGCATATGAACGCAGGATTGTAAGATTCATTGCATTTGAAGGCAGGATTTGTAAGATTTATTGTTCTTTATACTATGGGCCTTGGCGTCAATGGTTATTCTGAGTTTTGCGTAGATTATGGGACGGTTGATGTCTCTCGTGGTTTAGGCAGATTTTCAGAGGGTTCCTGTTGGAGAGATACCTACTGGAAAGCAGCTGCCTTCACGGGAATCACCCCCCCCCCCCTCTCTCTCTCTCTCTCTCTCTCTCTCTCTCTCTCTCTCTCTCTCTCTCTCTCTCTCTCTCTCTCTCTCTCTCTCTCTCTCTCTCTCTCTCTCTCTCTCTCTCTCTCTCTCTCCCCCCCCCCAACCCTCCCTCGCGCCCCCTCGATCTTCCCCCTTCTCTCTTCTCCAAACGTGTTTTGTGCATGTAAGAGGGTCGGAAGGGGGTGTGTTGGAGGCTTTGGTGCTCGGATGTTGGATTTCCTTTGTATGCACGCCGTGCCTTGCTGATGCACGCATGGCTGCTGGAGTGCATGCATTCAGGGGCTGTGAATGCGTGGCACATGAAAAGCGCATGGTGTGGCACCATGTTGGGGGTTGCTGGTTCCAACGAGCTCCAACGAGCAACTACAATCAGGCTCAGAATTGGCTCTGGAGTGGGGTGCAGGTACTGAGGAATGTCTACCCCGATGATCAGAACATCGACAACGATCTGGTGGCTTCCATTGTGGCGCCTGCGCAGCACCCGAATGCCGCAGAAGTGTTTTACAGAATCATCACGGGAAGCGGGCAGAGCCTCAACTCACTGCTGGAGCGCTTGGACACTCCCCTCTTCCTTCTGTGGTGTGGCCCTCCCCCCCTCCTCCCCCATCCCTGTCTGTATATGCTGGCCTACATGTATACAATGCCTTTTTGTTTCCTCTTCCCCCCCCCCCCCCCAATGATTGCACTGGCCGCAGCATCGCTTCAGTTGCTCCCCCGTGAAGAACATAGAACCTACTCACCCCAAAGAACAACGGAGAAAGCACTCTCCGGCACATGTGCGCCGCCATTTGCATCTCCACGATCGTACGTAGTCCCTCACACACGTGCGCGCGTGCATGGCCGCACCTGCGCGACCGCAATGTGTAGCTCACTTCCTCGCTCGGGTGGACTAGCACACCTGCGGGCGTGGTGTGCATTCGTGTCGGTGTGGGTTGGGGGATGGAAAAAAAGTGGTGGGCGTGTTGGGGTGTGTGCTTGAGTGGGCGCGCGTCAGCATGCATGTGTCCCCTCTGGGACTCCCCAGGCGAGAACCCAAATGTGAGCTAGGGCCTGATGGATTCAATCAAGGGATTGCAGAAGTGCATGCGGAGGGGGTGACACTGGAGAGGAATGGTCTGGGATTTCTGAAGTCAGCACCCTCTCCATATCTTAGGGCTCAGCAGTGCTGAGTCTACACTGCTGTTAGCACCGTCTCCATTTCTTAGGGTTCAGTACCCTCTACATCTCTTAGGCTTCAGCACCCTCTCCATCTCTTAGGTCAGCATCCTCTCCATCTCTTAGGGGTTCAGCACTCTCTCCACCTCTGAAGTTTCAGCACCCTCTCCATTTGGTTGGCTCGGGGGGCTCGGGGAGGGAAGGAGGTTCCGCTGTCATCTATCTTTCGTCCCCTCGTTTTCGCGGCACCACCCTCTTCTCTTCTAGGGGATGAGGGCGTGAATGAGAAGATGAAAGTCGGCCCACAAGGTTCCGGCCTGCGAGATATTGGCCCTGAAGATGTTTCCCAACAAGGCACTGCCCCGTACCATGCCCCCAAAGGTATTGCCTTTCAAGGGACTGCCATACAAATGTGTTGCCTGCCATCAAATGTGTTGCCAAATGGGTTACCTCATATTTCATTGCCCCAGAAGGTGTTGCTTAGCAAGGCATTGCCCTGCAAGATGTCCCCCAAGGTTTTGCCTCAAAAGGGACTGCCATACAAATGTGTTTCCCGTACCTGATTGCCAGATCTCCAGTGTGTGGCCAGTATAGGCTTCACTCTTTGTTCTATATGTGTTTACCAGCTATCTATCACCGCAAAAGATTTGGCCCCGTGTGGCACTGCCAAGCACGGAAACTTTCCCAAAGTATCGCCGCACAATGGCACTGCCAGGCAAGGACGTTTCTGAAGGTCTTGCCGCAGAGACCACTGCCCGAGCAAGGGAGGATTTCCAAGGCTTGGCCCCCATAAAGCACCGCCAAGCAAAGGGGTCTTTCAAAACAATTGCCCAAGTTGCATTTTGGAAAAGAAAATACGTCGTGTTGTGGCTGGGTTATAGGGTGGGTCACGGCGGGTTGATAGAGTTGTGTCGTGGACGGTTGTACTTGATTCTCTTTAGAAAGAAAGAATGTGGTAAGAACGTTGTGTTTGGGTCGCCCCGCGAGTGAATGTGTGTATACTTTCCCGGGGGGGGGGGGGGGGACAGGGGGGAGGCAGACCCTTGGATAGGACCCCGCTCAGCCCAACGAATCAGAAGCCTGTACCCCAAGGCGGAGCTCGTGTTGGTACCCGCGGGACACTGTCCCCACGACGAGGCCCCCCAGCAAGTCAATCAGGAGCTTATCCGATGGATCTCTTCCTTGTGATCCCCTCCTCAAGCCCTCTCCCGGGGGACTGGTGGGGTTTGTGTCTTGGTCCCTTGTGACCCCCTCCACCCTTCTCTCTGGGGACTGGCGGGCTTGTGTCCGTTGTGATCCCCTCCGACTCCCTTCTGGGGACTGGGGCACTCTGTCCCTGGTGATCCCCTCCAGCCCTCTCCCTGGGGATTGGCGAGCTTGTGTCCCTTGTGATCGCCTCCGACCCCCTCCCCGGGGACTGCCGGGCTTCTGTCCCTTTGTGGTCCCCCCCCCCCCCAAAGGGATTGGTGAGCTGTGTCCATTGTCATTTTGGCCGGAGCAAAGGGGTGGTGAGCACTTCATTCGATGGATCGCGTCTGTGGTTTCATCCACCCTGCTAATGCTGCCTGAGCATTGTTGGGATTGTGTACCTTGTGATTTCGGCCGGAGCAGCAGTGAAGGAGCACCTCATTCGATCACTTGCTTCTTTGTGATCTCCTCTCCTTGCTGTTCTCAATTCTCCCCCGGGGGGGGGGGGGGGGAGGTAGGGGGAAGCTTCTGGGTTGTGGTAGGACTGAGTCTGTTGTTCTCAGCCGAGCAGCAAGGAGCAAGCAGCTGAATTGGTTTTCGTCCTTGTGATGGATCAGGGGATATTCCCCCTCCATTCCCCTCCTTCCCCCTGGGGTGGAGGGAAAATTAGAAAAAGGGAACGCGCAGTTCGGTGGGATTGTGCCTTTGTGACTTCTGGCCGTGCAGGTAGGAGCAGCTCTTTTGTGGATTTTGGCCTTGCGATCCCCCCCCCCCCCCCAACCTTCGGCAGGGCAATCTGCGGCTAGTGAGAGAGCGAAGGCCTTGTGTTTTGCCCCTTGAACCTCTCCCCAGCTGCAGGTGAAACATCAGCCCGCCTGGTGGGCTGGATATCCTAGTAAAACTAGATTTCCCAAAAGACCCGTATGGGTGGAATCTTCCCATGGGTGCCCCAAACGCCCTCAAGACGACGGCTCCTAGAAAAACCCCCCCTAAGGTTCGAACCTCGTGCTTTTGAGCTTGTCCCCACTACAGAAAAGGTTTTCAGCTCATTCCAGGGGCTGTGAAGTGGCTTGATTAATTAAAATTTGTTTTGCAGGATTTTCCTGTTGTGGCCTTTGCTTCACGCATGCCAATAGCATCCCTGTGACCTGTTCTTGTTATCATTGATGTTGTTCGTCCTGTCGAGCTGCCTGGCGAACTTTGTACCCTAACCAAGTACGCTGTACGACTAAGCCAACGTGTAACAGGTATTTAATGCTTTAAAACCGAGTGCTTTGGTTTAGTGCTTTGAACCCGTGGGCTTTGTAGCTTCAAACTCTACCAAGGAGACTTCAGACCGCACGGCATTGAGGGACCTTCCCTCTGTTTTCCCCATGACCGCAAGAATCAAGACAGACTAGTGCACCTAAAACACTACGCCAGTCACTGCGTGCCGCGTGAACATGATTTAGCAAGTGATTGAGCGTTTGCGCGTAAGGAACTGTCCCCTCCTGTAATGGCGCAAAGCCAGTAAGGTCTGCCTTTCTCGGATAAAGCAGTCAGGGATAAGTCTACGCAAGTGTTTCAAGCGTTTGGTCTTTATAAATGGCTTTTCAAAATGCTACTGATGGTTGCTTCAGTATAGACGTCGGAATCGGGGTGAAGAGTGCATGACAGGCTCAGGGGTTTTGCACGCGGTACTGCTCTACAAGGTCCTGCTCCGTGATCCAGGTAAACATAGACTTCACACCTGCTGAAGGTGGTTACCTCTGTAACAAAGGTTGTGGGGCGCGCGAGTGAGCCCGCCTCTGTTGTGATTGGCTTGTCACATTTTTGGAATTCTTTTGAAATTTCCTGTCACGCCCTTTGGAAGTGGTTTGAATCTCCTGCTGGGACCACTAGCTGCTCTTGCAGATCTTCACTTTGTAGGCGGCTTCCTCAAGACCCTTCTGAACCTTATTTGCAAGTACTCCTGGGCTAGATATCTCAAGGATTGTGGACTGGAATAAAACCTTTATATGGTACAGACGGTTCGCAGCGGGACGACGCACCGACCCACTCACCCACCCTTAGCACTTTGTAACTCTGCAGTTGCAAGTGATTGATTCCAGTTGGGCTTTGCCTGAGTAGCTGCATCAGGAGTAAAAGCTACAAAGGGCAGGTATCTTCATTCTGTCTTTATATTTCGTGTTCATGACAAACGCCAAACAGCAGTTTGCTTACTAAAGGGTTGTGCTTTATCTTCCTTCCTTCAGGGTAGCATGGGCAGGGAGGTGCAAGGGAGCAAGCAGGGGTACTTGTGTGCATGCACTCGTTGGAATGGTGTGTGTGTGTGTGTGTGTGTGTGTGTGTGTGGGTGTGTGTGTGTGTGTGTGTGTGTGTGTGTGTGTGTGTGTGTGTGTGTGTGTGTGTGTGTGTGTTTTTGTGTGTGTGTGTGTGTGTGTGTGTGTGTGTGTTGCGTGCTTGCGTGTGTGTGTTGCGTGCGTGCGTGTGTGTGTGTGTGTAGCGTGCGTGCATGCGTGTGTGTGCGTGCGTGCGCGTGCGTGCACGTGCGTGTGTGTGCGTGCGTGCGTGTGCGTGTGCGTGTGCGTGTGTGTGTGTGTGTGTGTGTGTGTGTGTGTGTGTGTCTGTGTGTGTGTGTGTGCGCGCGCGCCAAAGGAAGAAAAGCATGTGTATTCAGCCTTAGCATCGGTGGCGTAAGCTGGCATCGCGAAAACGTGCATCTTTGAGAATGAAACCGTTAAAATACAGATATATTTTCTTATTCGATGCCGGTAGAGGTTGCCACAATCGTCTTCTCGACGGAAATAAGAAACTTGGCTTGAGCCTCTTCCATGAAAGCTTCACACGTGCATAAAAGGCTCTAGTCGTTGAGCTGCATAAAAACGTGGTGAGTTCCTACTCTGAACTGGGATGAAAATGTGTGCGTATGCCATAGCTCCCAAGGGGTTCTTAGCTGTCCAAGCACCATAAGGCAAGGTTGCCAAGACCTTCTCATACTTCAGATCATTATCAATGCATTGACATTGTCGAGATTTATTTGGCATCATTGTCAAAATTCCGCGAATCCGTGAAATGCAGACTTAAGTAAATCCGTGAAATGCAGACTTAAATAGATTTAACAGAATTAAGGAAGCTTCAGCCAGCGCGCTTTGCGCTTTATTGTCAG
>KV908713.1:43077-65577 GCA_002005505.1 Botryococcus braunii | reverse complement strand
CTGAGAGATGATTGAATATAAGGTGTGTATTCACAAGCACCTACCACTAGCGCTGTAGTCCGGCCGTTTGCTGTGGGACAGTTGAGAGAGGACTTAAGGCTTCTAGGAGCAGCCTATTCACCGTGGATATGCAGTTGATGATGGGTGCATCGCAAATGTGCTTGAACTCTCAAAGCGTGCAATAGTTCTCCCTGCTAGAGAAACCTGGGGTGTGCGCTGCGGCTTTGACGGGGCTTAAAATAGCAAGACGTAAGCTTCAGCGGGCTCTTGTCATTGTTTGCCTTACGCAAACAACATGTTTTAGGCACACAGAGTCAGGTCCACCGCTATGGTGGCCAAAGGCGAGCCTGTTTAAAATGTAGCTGATGTTTGCGAACATTTGAAGTCGCGCTGTACTTCATTACGATGAGGACTCTTGGTAGCGCATGTGCAAGACATTCCCTTCAAAAGTCGGTAGCAGGCGAAAACGGGCTCGAAGGTCCGTCAGTAAAGGTTTCTAAAAAGGGGGTATTGGAGAAAAGGTGGACAAGGAGGAGTTGCATTTTCTGATATTGCATCAGCTTTATCAATCTTGCCCAGAAGCCGCAGCCGTTCTTGAGAAGGAAGCGACCGACAGAGGACTCCTGCCATATCGAACGGATATTTTCGGTGCGTTGTCGGTCTAGCCCTCCCTCTTACACCTGGTATGCAGAAACGAGAGACGGGAGAAGCAGGTTGCAAGTCTTAACTCATTTTTGTGAGTTCCAGCGTTGCGGTAATGCCTGTTCCCTTCCCGTTCGACGTCGGACTCACTGCACGTAAACCAGGTCAAGCGAGGAGTTTCGTTGGGTAGCCGCTGGCCTGCTTCTTCAGGCGTCTGCACATGAATACACCTGACTTCTTAGGAACATTAGCAACCATGTGCCAGAAACCTGAAAGCAGGACCGCAAACACTGGCATAGCTGCAGGACTGGTCAGGGAGGAGTGCCTCTGCTTTGCTGGCTTCTGTGCTGGCCAAACAGATGATGAGGCAGTCATCTGGACACGTCCTTATAAGGTTAAACAAAATTTTAGCATACTTTGGCATTCTGGAGTACATAAGGCCTTGCTTGTGAGTGCCTGACCTTGCACTGAACCAGTCGAAAGCGCATCATGAAATAGCGAGAACGGAGGTGAGGTACGTTTCAAAGGAGACCAATGTATCAAAACACGAAGAGTCTGTCTCATTAACCAAAACTTACTTTTTCTCCTTCACCAGATGCTGGTACTCAGCTTCCCATTCAGCATTAGTGGAGGGTGCAGCAGGTGAACTGAAGCATGCACGGAACTAGAACAGCCCTTTCAAAACATCGTTATCGGTACCTTACCCTCGGGGTATGATATGCAGGCAACAGGCATGAGCTGTCATATGCGGACTTGCAGAAAAGATATGCACATGTTCCACCTACCGGATTGCAGCAGCTGCTGCGGCAAAGCCTTGAGCTTGGAACTGGTGATGGGGCCACTACCTCTGCTACTTCTCTGCTCGATGGGGGTGTGCCCTCCCTGGGTCTGCCTGTCCCCGTTCGAGAAGAAAACATCCTTTGGTGAAAGGAATCAATTCTTGTATTGATTATTGAGATTGCTAATCCGTGTAGCACAAAGTGCTGACTTGCATTGATCCTGGGTTCCTTGTAAGAGGAGGCAGGGAGAATGGGAGTATGAGTGAATTGTAAGAAAGTCGGCGTACCGTGGCTCACCAAACATGTGCGAAGACTGTGACTACTCACGGCCTCTGATGTTGTTGCAAACGGAGATGTGCTTGTAGAAAATGAGCAAGTAATGCATGGATTTTTGATCATCCAGATTTCTTTCCTCCGTGTGGACAAACGGAGCCAGGAGCTGGACGATATGCGTCACAGCGCGGTCGGCAGTTGTCGCTTGCACAAAGGATTTTTGATCAAGCAACAAGTATACCTACTCTTCGAGTGCCACCAGCACATTTGCTGCAGGCAGCAGATGTTCCAGCCCGTATGCAGCACCAGCGATCAACACGTGGGCATCGCTTCGCAGTGTACTGCATCGCTTTTGACAAGACAGGCCGGAGAATTATTACTGGCTCTGACGATCGTTTGGTTAAGGTAAGTCGATTGAGTTATTCAAATTGACTGCATCGTTTTAAGCTATGAAGGGGGCACTGTTGTACTACACGGTACGTGGCCATGCAGCTTTGGATCCCAGGCCGTCTTTCATCTAGACCATGTCGCTGTTGTGTTTGACAAGCGTGCAATGTAAAGCATCCCGATTGAGGGAAACACGTCTCAGAGGGCATCTGCTCTTGTCGCTCAGAACAAATACCGTAGTGACCGTAATTATCGTACTAAAATTATTTCAAAAGTCCGTTCAATATTTAAAAATAATCCGTTTTCCCACTGGGGTGGGGGGGGGGGAACAATTCACCAGTTTTGGTGTTCAACTAAAGAACGAGTACGATTTACGGTCACTACGGTATTCGCGGTGTTCGCAGCACTTAGAATGAAACACTGGCCGCTCGTACGCGGAGCAAGTACTGCGTGCTCCAAATTGCATGAGCGCGGATGCCTTCGTACTGCTGCTGTCGCTCTCTGTCCATGCAACCTGTTGGGTTGTTCTGGCTTGAAGGCACTGCTGCATGCCAGATGGGTCGAAGAATATCTTCTGGAAAATACCTTAGGGAGAGACAAGACATTTACTTCCTGCTTCAACCTTGCACACTTGCTGTGCTTGCCTGTTCATGATGGATTTCAACCCAAGGCCGTGAATGTGTGTGGCATTTGCTCAATGGCATGAATGTATTGTCAGGCCACGATGCCTTATCGGGTCAGATGAAGGATGTTCGGTGTTGGGCAGATATGGAGCTCTGCAACTGCATTGTTGCTAGCAAGCTGTCGGGGACATGAGGGGGAAGTCACAGATCTTGCTGTCAACTCTATGAGCTCTGTCGTTGCATCTGCCAACAACGACACGACAATACGCTGTTGGAGTCTCAAGGTGTGAATTCTCTCCCTCTTCCGGCAACTGGGGACTTTCCTTCATCTTCAAAAGGAAAAGGAGGGCCAGTCCTTCTGTCAATAGGATTTGCGCCAAAGTATGAGGAGAATTAAAGGACTTGGTACTTGGTAGTCCCTATTACGCCAGACTCTATCCCCAAGACATTTTGCATTCCTGGACGCTTGATTCTGTTGGCACTTTCTACGCCGCCCGAATCGTGTATAGGCGCTTACAAGGTATTGCGCCTGCCAATTTTTGTTAGTCAAGAACTCCTTCCCAGTGAACATGCAACATGTTCTGTCATTAATTTTCAAGATGGGTCCACGGGCAGTGACATCGTGGAATACATTGGCCTTAGTAAGCTTATGGAGATGGGTACATCTTGGCTCTTCTCCAACCTTGAGAAAAATGAAGCCGGGCCCACTGATTTATTTGTTTTAAATTTTAGAAAAAAAAAAAAAAATATATATATATATATATATACATATATATATACATATATATACATATATATATATCTATATATATATATATATATATATATATATATATATATATATATATAGATATATATATATATATATATATATATCTGGGCGATTTGAGACGATTTGAGGCGATAAGCCGCAAATACTTTTAAAAAAAAAAAAAAAAAAATATATATATATATATATATATATATATATATATATATATATTTATATTTTACGATTTTGGCTGGTTCTCGCAAACAACTTAGCTCTTCCCATCTAGTATGTGCGTTTCTTTCCCCCTTTTCCCTTTTATGTTTCCCCCCGGTTGGGGGGGGGGGGGGGAATTCACCGGCTCCGTCTGTAACTCTGACCTGGGGTTGCCTGCGTCCTTTCAGTGTACGCGCAAGGTTTTGGGGTGTTTCTGGCTTTGCGCTTGTCATCAACATGTTACATTTTCCGTCAAAATGGTGCTGCTTTCGCAGACAGGGTTGCAGAGTGTGGTGAGTGACTGGTGGAAGGGGTGATGCCCTCGCAGGAGCTATCTGTGGGGCATCCTGTGTCGGTGCTGGTGGGGCACACAGCACCGGTGAGCTATGTGGATTTCTCAAGGGCGCTGCCAGACGTACTACTCTCGACATCGTTCGATGGGACCTGCAGGATCTGGAATGTACAGGACACCCAGGGGCAGGCCATGCATGTGCTGAGTGCAACCCCTACGTTGGAATCTCTTGCCCTGCCGCGTTCCTCCCGATTAGGCCGGAGTTCTACGCCTGCCTCCTTGTTATTGGGGACTGCCCAGCCACCCCCTCATGATGGGACTCATGTCGGGGTACCTGCTGGGCCCAGTGGGCAGTCCACAGGCATGCAATTGCGGCATGCCACCTTATCAAACCTCCCAGGGGCAGCTCAGAGCAGAGCCCAGGATGTTGATGCAGGCTCGGATGCAGGTGCTAGCACGGACGCCGCACCTGAGGTAGGGATCTCAACAAGGTTCCTCTTGTACGAGAATGATGTACGTGCTTCTGGCCAGCTTATGCTGTTTGTGCGCTGACACACGTGTGTGACGGTCGCACATTTTTGCTGTGTTCCGGCCTGGTTTGTGAAGTATCGGCTGATCCATTGTGTAATTTGTGTCTCGTGTCATTTGTGTCTATTTATCACAGAAGCTCCGAGTTATGGAAAAGGGTTTGGAAGCAATGTCAGGTTGTTCAAACCGTACCGCTACTGTAATCAAAGGAGAGGGGGTGCAAAGCAGGCCAGCAATTTGTTAGTTTTGGGGCACAGTTGGTATTGATGAACATATCCCCCCCCCCCCTTCTTCTCCCCTACTATCTCTTTCTCTCCTCTCCTGGCCCCCATTCTCTCTTCAGCCCATCCCCCCCCCCCCCAACCTGCTGGACTTCCTCTGTCAGTTGTGCTGCTGTTTAAAAATGGGGTTGTCGATGTGCAGGCTTTAGAACTCAAGGTGTGCAGCTTCAGTCCAGACGGCAGATACGTTTTTGCAGGGGCATCTGACCACACAATCCATGTCTGGCAATGGGATTTGGAAAAGAAGGTGAGCAATTCCATCCATAAACCTGTCCTTGGTTTTTATTAAACTGCTGTCAATGAGCTCAGATGGTGTGTTTGTGGCATAGGATTTGTTCAAGTGTCATTGTCATACGCTTCAGTTTTTGACTTTCGCTGCTTATGTTTGCCTTGCATGTGTGGGACTTGTGCTTGTAGATGCCTCTGGCATCCAACCCGGGGGGCTTTCAAGAGTTCCTGTGCGGCATCTGCAGGATGATGTTGTGATGATAGATGTTGACGACACTGAAGTTATAAGGCTGGGAGAGGCGGGCATCATCGATATGGAGGAAGCTGCTCGGCGAAAACTAACACTCCTCGGGCGCCTTAGCGGGCATACAGGAGAAGTGCACCTGCTGTCTGTCAGCCCCGATGGAGAGCAGCTGATAACTGGCTCCAAAGATGGCACAGTTCGGGTGTGTCTCAGTCCTAGTTGCCTAGGAATGCAGATGTGGGCTGTGTTTGTGCACGCAAAGCTTGAAGATGGCACAGTCGGAGGTAAAGGTGGGAGGGGCATGACGGGAAGGAATGAAGAAGCAAGCCACAGTTGGAAATGGAGGGCAAGGAACAAGTGTGACGAAGGGATTGCTTTTGGGCCTTCGAAACTTTTCTCTCTTAGTGAGGACCTCTATTCCCCGGTTCCGCAGGGGGTTCTTTTGGGGGTTGGGGTATGGCAGCAGGATGTGGAAATGGTGCAAGAGAGGGATTAAGGAACAGGGTGAGATACTTTGGGAAAGAGGCCAGCTGTTTTCACCAGCATGCACTTTTTGATTGGCGACTGATATTTGCATTGAGTGTGTGGGTGTGTATCTGCTGCAGACATGGCAGCACGAACAGCGACGAGGACCGGGTGGCAGGCCTGTACAGACATGGACAGCCGGACTCACACTCAGCTGTGCATTGGATGAAGAGTTCGTGAATGCCATTCGACGAAGACGCAAGGCTATTCCTAGCCCATCAGTCAACCAAGTGGCCTGGAATAATGATGGGAGCAAGGTTTGTCCGCAGTCTAACTTAACTTTTGCAATACCTTCATCTCTCTTTAAAGAAAAAGTGGGCCCCTTGTTTTTTTTTGGTTTCGTGTGTGTGTGTGTGTGTGTGTGTGTGTGTGTGTGTGTGTGTGTGTGTGTGTGTGTGTGTGTGTGTGTGTTGTTTGGAAAGAAAACGGAACAGACAATGGCTTCCCGCGTGTGCTTTTGTGTGTTTGGGGGGGGGGGGGGACATGCAGGGTATTCCTCTTTGGTAGTTGTAACAATGGAATTTGAAGTTGGTGCGTGGGAGATGGTGGCAGTCTGTATGCTGTCCACGCACAGTGAGCCCCTGAGGAACTTTTTTTTAGTAACTTCGCCAAAAACCACTTTTCTCCAAGCATGGGCTGAACGCACATTTGGATGCAGATTCTTGCGGCTATTACGGACAACACACTCCGGGTGTGGGATTCTAAGACTGGGCAGCAGCTGCACATGTTAAAAGTTCACACAGCACCAGTTTTTGTCCTTGAGTGCCATCCATTGACTCCGCATTTGGCCATGTCTGCATCCTATGATGGGCTCACTGTGGTGTGGGACATCAGTAAGGGTGTAGACATCGCCAGGTATGACCTTCCCATATTCTGCACTATCTTAAATCAAATTAATCAGATTTTGGATGTTTAAAATTGAAAGGAGCTGCTTCTCTTCCCTCTGCCCCAAGAAGCAACTATTCTTGGGGCTAAACAAATGGAGGAGTCCCCTCTTTTAGACCATGACCGATGACCGCAATCATGTGTGGCAAGATTGGTCCTTGGGCAGGAGCACTGTTCGTTTTGGGGGCCAGGGTATATGATTGCATTGTTCATGTCACAATGCAAACCATTGGCATGGCTCCTTTTCAATGATGGGAAAGAACAGGGCATGGAAGGCTTCTGATTAATATTCGAGACGGGCGGGGGGGGGGGGGGAGGAGGATGTTTAAGCGCTTTTGATGTCAGGATTGAACATGATTTTCCCTGCATGTTTTATGGGGGCTGGCTCTGCGCAACTCATTCGACATGTCTAATGGGTGGGCACAGGTTCTCCGCCAAGGACACCCGGCCTGGAGATGACCCCTGGGCGAATGTCATCCAGCTGGTAGATGGACACTGGACCCCGGATGGAGAGGGCCTGGCCGTAAGTGACGTCGCTGGCCAGTTCCATCTGTATGGACTGGGCTCTGCTGAACTCATGGCCTACGCTCGCTATGACCAGTTCTTTTCTTCTGATTATCGCCCCGTCCAAAACGATGGCAATGGGCGTGTTCTAGATGAGGAGACTGGCACTGAAGCGCACATTCGCTCTGATAGGCGTGCACCCCGTCCTCTTCACACCCTGCCTGCAAATGTACGGGACGGCATGTCCCTTGTGGCCAGAATGTCCCACCTGTGGACTCGAAAGTATTTATCATGCCCTTTTTTCCTTAAGATTGAGCATTCCTTAGCACGTTCATCGTGCAAGCTTGAAGACCTTGTGCATGTCCTGAAGGGAGTGCCATGTTGAGGCCTTGGGCCGCCTGAAAGATATGCTCGGGTGTTCAGAAGAAAAATACCCAGTGCTCGACCTTTCACGGTGGTGCCTGGGCTGTTTGTGAACACGCAAACCCGCTTGACTGCTGCCCTTCCACACGCGCACGCATGTGCGCGCGCGCGCGTGTGTGTGTGTGTGTGTATCTCTCTCTCACTCTCTCTCTCTCTGTGTGTGTGTGTGTGTGTGTGTCTCTCTCTCTCTCTCTCTCTCTCTCTCTCTCTCTCTCTCTCTCTCTCTCTCTCTCTCTCTCTCTCTCTCTCTCTCTCTCTCTCTGTCTGTGTGTGTGTGTGTGTGTGTGTGTGTGTGTGTGGGTGTGTGGGTGGCTTGGTGGGGGAACATGTGCCCATTGAACGCTGCGCAGCACGTGCTTTGTAGCTCCAAATGGGACTGCCCGGCCCACATTTTCTAAGGAAAGCAAGTTAGAGGCAGTGTGCAGCTCTTGAGGTTTCTGCATTGTTAGGTCTGGAAATTCAGTTTGTGCTGTTTGCGATGTTGCAGGGATGTTCTCGTGGACTTCCTAGGCGATCCATACCCACAGGCTTACCAACAGGCTTTTCGTGAGAGGCGGGTTACTCGGCTGGCCCTCGTCGATGCACAGGCTGAGTGTGAAGGGGATGCGACCGCTGTCCCTCAAACATTGCCCCATGCCCTTTTGCTGGAGCCGCCTACCCTCACCTCAGCAGCATGGCTGGCACAGGTCTGGTCTTTCTTTAAAGCGAGTATTACCATCGCTCATCCTCGTTGGAAACCATTGTTGGGAAGCATGGAATGATCAGGGGCCTAAGCTATCACCGGTCTTAAACTGTTGGCAGCCATCAACACCAATCTCCATATTCTGTCTTTCCGGTCCCCTCCCCCCCTCCAGCGAGAAAAAAACAGCCCGCTTGGAGTGGCGGGTGTTCCCACTCCAACTCTTTTTCCTTCTACTCCGTGGTTTTGAGCCCGTTTTCACATTTCTCTTCCCCATGGCTCTTTGTCCAACGCTTCCAAGCAGTTTGAGGTTTCATCTCCCCCCGCCAACCCACAGCGAGAGATGGAGTGTGGGGTAGAAAACCAGGAAAGAAGAATCGCACACACACAAAAACGAGAAAACCGGCACCATCAGAAGAGAATCCATCGCCTCCATCAGATAAATCCCTCCTCTTCCTACAGTATATCTTGTTCACAGAGCGATGCTGCATAGCGTTGGCGCTTATAGGGATCATAATTTGTTCGGAGCTATATATTGTAGCCAGGATCTGCAGGTATTGCAGCGGGGTCAAAAACATTGGATGGAGGTGCAGTACAGGTTTTTTGGTGAAGACTAAGGTTCTTTTTGGTGAATAGAATTTGCGGGGAAAATGCTGCATTTCTGCTCAGATCTTGGGAATTGTAGTACATGAATTCTGCTTCGGTTGCGAGATTAAGGTAATTCTATTAAACTTGCAAATACTTTCACATATTGCCATTGATATCAGAGAACAATCCCAACTTTTTCTGGCCCCTTCCGCTATCTGCGGTGGTACGGCCCTACAAACCGCAGATAAATTACAGAACTCCTTGCTATTTTCAACCGTTCGTGCTGCATCCTTTTTTAATGCAAAACTCATCCTAGCCCTCATTAGAATGCCGATTCCCCCACAGTTCTGGGCTGCAAGAGTCATGTTTTAAGTTTCTGTGGCATTGGCTACTCTGAAGTCAAACGGAGTTGTTATCAACATCTTTGACACGATGTTGATGAATGGTGTTACCGCACAACCCCCATAATCAGACAAGGCCAATCAATAAAAATTGCCATGTACATCCCCTCGGCTCACAATAACAACACATAGTTGATCAGGGCCTGTGCGGGTTCTCAGGAGGAAGGCGGCAGTGAAGAAGCGCAGGCACAAGCCATGAGGCGCGCAGCTGAGAGTGAACTCCAGGCTGAGATGCTGCTCAGCAACAGGTTCCACCCGCGCGCGCAGCCTGCCTTGGATGTTGATGCCATCTTGGCTGCCAACATGCTCGAGATGGAAGCCATGGCGTTGCCTAATTTCGATGTCAACATGGTGGAATCCGAGGCAGGCTCCTTGCTGCTGATGCATTGTGTGTGTGTGTGTGTGTGTGTGTGTGTGTGTGTGTGTGTGTGTGTGTGTGTGGGTGTCTTAATGGAGTTGGAGGCGCCTCCTGTGTATGGAAACAGGTGTGGTGAGACATTGTGCAAGGTTCGTTCAATGATACAGCACCTGAATCTTCTGGAACTGTACCTCAAGCACGTATGACTCGTAGATCGCTCATTTATTCAAACTTTTCAAGGAATGCACTGCAAAGGGTAGGTGCGGCAAGAATTAGGTAAGGTTTTCTGCATGCCTGCTGGCATCTCCTGTCCGTGAGGGATGAAAATGGGTCAGGCGTAGGTGTCTGGTTGTGGGGGGGCTGGGTTGCGAGTTCTTTCCAAGGCTCCATTTCAACCATGTAAATGAAGATGCTTCTTCCACGTTTTGTTTATTGGATTTTATTACAATTTTTGGGATGTTCAAAAATATTCAGAGTCTCTTGCTCACAGTCGTTCTGGGCATGCACAGGAAGATGATGATGTGAGTCTAAGCAGCTCAGAATTAGCTGATGGGCAAGACCAAGGGTCTGCATCAGCCGAAGACTCGGACTTCGATTTCCGTTCACAGGGTCAGCGGGCCCGGCAGGCTAGGCGGCGTGTAACAGGAGGGCCAGCCCACGGCACCCAAAACCGAGGCCGCAGAGTTGTGTCCGAGCGCAGTCGCAGGACCCAGCAGCCCCGGGGAGAGCCCGAGAGGCCTGCTCGCAGTGCGCGCCTGCGGCGGCGTGCGGCCCAACGGCGGGCCAGGGAAGAAACTGCTGGTCGGGAAGGCCTGCGCAAACGACGACGCCTGCACTACAATGCAGAGGTCTCTGACGTCGAGATGAGCCTCAGCGAAGATGCTGTTGCCTCTGAAGATGAGGAGAGCGAGGTACGGTTCACCCCCTCACCGCTTCTTGTGTTTGTGTCGGTCAGTGAGGTGCGACAGGGGTTTCCTCTTCTCTATCTTGCTTTCCACCGTCCTCAATGACTTCCACACGTGGTTTTGCCACTCAGTTTTTTGTCCCTTGAGCTTTCGAACCTTGCTGTCATGTTCAGCCTAGCACACCTGCACGTGACCGCAGAGATGCAGTTTCCCTACCCTCAACACGCACGCATGCGCGCGCGCGCGCACACACACACACACACACACATACACACACACACACACACACCACAACAGACAGACAGACAGACAGGGAGAGTGAGAGAGGGGGGGTGGGGAGAGAGAGTGAGTGAGTTAGTGAGCGAGCCAGTTGCCCATACTTGTAGGCAAGAAGTTAGGATGTGGGGAAGGGATGCTGCAAATTGTGGTGGGTGACCGTGCGGAGCCTTGAGGACTAGTCAGACATGGTCATTAGGCAAGCAGTGGGTGTAAAGATCTATACTTTCGCCTGGTCATGTGCGTGTGTTGCGAGCCTGTCGGCATGCGTGCGTGTGTGTATGTGTTTGTTTACCTTTTGGGGGGGGGGGTTCGGTGGTGATTACCTTTTCTGCCCTTTCTGTACTCTATTCTGCCTGAAGCTGCTCAAGAAGTCTGGGTCTGCCCAACAGGGCAGCGATGGCGAGTCACTGGAGGGGGCCCAACATGCCCCTGGACGGCAAGCAGGGGGCCGCCGTGACCAAGAGCCCAGGCAGCGGCGGGGTCAACAAGCTTATGTCAAGGGCAAGGGCAGATCTCCAAAAGCGTATTCTTGGCTTCAGGTAGGGTTTCCTTTCCATGTGCATTGCCTCCGCCCGGTGGCAAAAGTCTTGTCATTCTCATCTCCAATACTGCATCCACGCCAGTCCCAAGCATGTGGCATGTGCACTCTTGGTGTGACACATGTTTGTGTAATTCAGAGTGGCTTCTAAGCTGGTGCCCATGCCAATAGTAGCGGTAGTCTATTTGAGCTGAAAAATAGCGCTTACCTTTGGCTGTCAGGTCTAAAATAGTCATGTCTCTCATTGTTGTACTGGTTCCGCTTGCACTCGTCTGGAGGCCTTCAGCTTAGAGCCTGGCATGGCTGTGCAGGAGACGGATTCGCTACCGGAAATGTATGTTCCTCAAATGGGTGATGATGTGGTTTACATCGTACAAGGCCATGTGGCGTACTTGCAATCCCTTAACCAGGTGAGCAAAATTCAGGTGTGCATGCTGGCTGTGGTGAGCAGCTGCTGCAGTACCTCTTGCCCATTGACAGGCTGCGTCAGTGTGGGTTTGTGTGATCCTCAAACCTGCTCTACAACTCTCCAATTTTCTCTGTTGAAGTTTTCGTTGGTGTTGATTGAATCACTCACATGCCGTGGCACACACACTTTCAACTACCCGGTCCTGACTCTTTTTCCAATGTACTATGTTCACTGCCGTCCTTCCTGTCTTGCAATAGGAACCTCACTCCCCTGGGGAAAATCTTGGCCAATCACGGTTGCTAGGATGTGCTCTTGATGCCCCCATGAGTGAAAGCACTTTGAGTTAGGGTGGAATCCTGACGATTGGAACCCCTGGCATTTGAGTAAAGCTCAATATAAGTTGAGGCTTTGACCTTCCTATGCCCCAGCTAGGGAGGCGGCTCATCGACAAGCAAGTGACAGGCAATTGCCCTGATCTTTGCCACCTTCCTCCCCCGTGTTGCATCCCAGGGTAGCAGCATGCGGACGGAAAAGAGTTGTGTTTTGTCCCGCACTCGTACGAAGGGAGTCCGACACAGGAATTCAATGACTTGCATGTGGTGTAGTTCCGCGCGAGATGGAAGAATGGGTTATGCAGGACCTTCCCAGAAACAGAAACAGCCTGCGCCCAGCTGAACCGGCGCTGGTGGTAGGTCTTACGTACCGCATAGTAGATGATGAACAGGGCAGTACAACAGCAGTGTTGAAACTGAGGCTCACAGATTGCGCAACACCTCAGCATGGGCGTGAGTTTGTGGTCGAGCTTCCGCCTCCACACTATGGACACCCTGAGTTTGTATTTCTCAAATGCCGTTTTGACGCTGCGATCAAGAAAGGATGGAAAGTGGGAGATAGATGCCAAGTAAGTTTCAGAACTCCCACTTCATTGCCAGCCTAACTGCAGATTCACCACCATGTCTGGTAAAAGCTTATGTGTCCCCTGACGTTATGCTCTTTCTCATTTCTCTTTCGTCCACACCCTGCCTCCCCCCCCCCCCCCCCCGGCCAGGGGCCATGGCCCCTGCCGGCTGCAGGCAGGCATGTGTGTGTGTGTGCGTGCGCGTGTGCGTGGGTGCATGCTTCCGTGCGTGTATGTGTGTGCAGGTGGGGTGGGGGGAGGGAGTGGGGAGGGGGCAAGTGGGCGGGTGGCCCCATCTTCCACACAAGTCTCGGGGAGTTAGAGTCAGTTTGTACAAATGCCATAGGTGCCGTTTTCAGAACACCCTTTTTCTGTGGCATGTGCTTAAGAGACTCAAGCGCACAATTGCCGAAATGAAATGCTTGTCACGCACCTGCAGTCATATGCTGCATCCGTAACCTTGTTTTGCTGGGTTCATGGCAGATATACTACACGGAGCTGGACTCCTCTGAGAGGGCCTCTGCCTACAAAGCCACCATTACCAAAGATGGTTGGCTGGGCAGAGAGAATGAGGTTCTGCAGAATCCTTATGGATGCGGGAATTTGTGGGAGCGGTACACTGTATTGTGGGATCCACCGGTGGGCCCACTGATGCACTCTTAAACACTGCCCTTGCCCCGCACCTGACCCAGAGTACTTTGTGCAATCTGTCATGTTTCATGCTTGAAGGTGTTACAAGCATGTGCATCCCATTTTGTCCTTGCCACATGGGGAACGACTAGTTTTAAATACCAACACGTCAGGAAATACAAATTTCAGATCAAACTGTACGGTTTTAGCTCTGAACTTGCAGGGACGTGTTCCACCATTGCAGATCGAAACTGGGGAATGTCCTGGTGCATGCGATCATGTGCTGGGCAAGACACTGTAGGCACCATGCATCAAGAGCACTGACTTCAGAAGTCACTGGTTATAGGCATCTGCCAGAACGGGTTTTCAAAAGAACACATGGCAGCTTGGAAGCCATCAGTGGGGTCATGTCTGAGCGGGTGGGGGGTGGAGGCGGTATTGCATTTTGAGACGAGGGCGCCGGGACCTCCCTGGGTCAACGCTGGCAATGGCCTTTACCTTGGAATGGAGACCGTGTACGTCCTGTTGAAGGGCTAACTGCAACTTCATGCCTTGTTGCATGCGTAATATGACTGCTTGGCCTCACAGGAGGTGGGCAGCAGCACGGCGAGCGAGGAAATATCTGAGCACAGTCCATGGGAGATATTTGAGGTGGGCCAAACTGCAGAGGCGGTACGGGGAGAGGCATGTACATTGGACGATCAATTGGTTGTACGCACCATGATGGCCGTGGAGCAAGCTTTGGCTGACCCAAAGTATGAACTGTTTGTCAAGTCCCCTGGACCCCGTGAAAGCCATCCTGGTCCCAACAGAGGTAATCCTTCCCTCTCATTCTGTGTCCTTGTCCTTGTCCATCCTGGTCCCAACAGAGGTAATCCTTCCCTCTCGATCTGTGTCCTGTGTCCTTGTTATCCTTTGTTGTCGTCCGTAGTTGTCACCAGTGGGCAAATGCACGTGACACATGTTGGCTCTGAAGTTGAGGGGAAAGTGGTTGTCAGCAGAACCTGTACGCGTTACCGTCCTGCCTCTCAATGAGCACAGGGATCAGATTATTTCAGACACCACATGCAGGGGATAATGCTATTTCACAAGGCATAGCTGGTTACAGTCCTGCAGAGTGAGGATACAGACTGTGCAGTAGTGAGCCGAAGGTGGCTCTCAAAACGGTTGACTTTTTCTACTCATTTGCTGTAAGGCTTTCAGCATGCTTGCCAAATGACGTGTGTGGGGGTTATTTCTGCTTTGCAGAAGTTGTGTACTACAACTCGGTCGTGGCTCTCCCTCTGGGACTGGAGTCGGTGATGGAGCGCCTCACGTCTGGCTACTACCGCCAGGCTGCCGCAGTCTTGCACGACATCTCCACAATTGCCAAGAATGCAACGGAGTACAATGGACAAGGCACTGAAATCGCGGATGAAGCTCAAGGTAGCCTCTCCGGTCGGGTTACTGGTTTACAGACTCCGTGCTTGCAAGCTTGGCGCTTCTCAATTGAGTTTCCCACAGATGCCTTGGGGCCTTGGAGATTCTAGGTCCTCTGTTTCCTTGCCTGCTTCAACCTTGTTCGGGGATTCTATCCTGTTGCTATCGCCATTGCTTCTTGTTGGATTGTTTGGTATGCTTGGGGATGGGGCTGTCATGCACACTGTTCTCTGACTGTCAACATCGTTTATGGCAATTTGTCAAGCTCCTTTATGGGGCCCAGGGCAAGCCCTGCAGCAATGTGTGACATGTCCTGTCTAGTTAGATTCGTTAGATCCAAACAAGCTTGGCCGGTCCCCGCATCTGACTCGGTTGATTCTGACAAACCCCCATCATGGCCATACCCCCCCACCTCTTCCTTGTTCTTTCATTTAGCAAACCAATTCGTTGCATTCTTTACCTTGATCTACATGAGTGTGGAGGCAGTCCCTCCCCCACAGGTCACTTCACAGGTTGGTGTGCATTTGCAGAATTGGAGCGCACTTTGAGGGCGGCTGTGCAAGAGGGCAACGAGGTAGAAGATGTGCATCACGATGAAGACCTAAGTGAAGCAGATGATATTGCAATGGAGGCCACTGAAACAGGCTCGAACCTGCAATGGCAGCAGAGGCGCCGGATTCGGCGTAGCGGGCGTCCCAGGGCGCCAGCTGAACAGGGCCAGGAGGACGATGCTACTGAACCTGCTGAGGGTAAGGCCTCCATCCCTCCCCTCTGGGTTACCACGAAATTACACTGCAGCTGTACCTGTTTACTAGACAGCCTGTTGAGGGACTGAACTGCCCCAGCTCGCAAGGCTTGTCCCTGTAACTTATTGTTGGGATGACCTTACTCATGTTAATTTTCCCTTTTCTATTTAGCGTTCCTCTCCTTATGTGGGTTGCGTGGACATGTCCACGTCCAGTTGTTCCGGTTGCAGTTGCTGTTTTATGTAATCGACTTTCCGTCACACATACTCTTGGCCTTTTCCTATTCTTGCCCCCCACCCCACTACGCTCTCATCCCCCCTTCCATGCCTCAGCTGTTTGTGACTGTGGACAGGGGGCCCCGCCAGCAGGGCAACTGGAAGGTTGCGCAGACCGACAGCCAGCATGTCCCCGAGCAGTGCCCAGCCGGGCCCATCCGCTCCCCCAGTCGCTGTCCGAGAAGCTATGCCAGCTCGGGGGCCTTCCGTGAGGTTAAATTGGTCCCGCCAACCAGCCAGCATTGCGTTGCAAAGCCAGAGCCCTTCATCCAACCAGGTCTCCCATCCCGCCACAGCTCCCCCTCGAAGCATAAACACAGAGGCTCTGAGGGGGGGCACGCCAGCGGCAGAACCGTCTGAGAGACGGAGCTCTCGTATGCAGCGGCCCTTGTCGCGGTACTCCCCGCCCCTGGAGGCCACCTACCGCCGGGTGCAGCATCACCCCTCACCCGAGGCTGACCCCGCAGCAGAGAGTGAGCACGTGTACTCAACTCGGTCCCGTTGCGAAGTCTTGCAAGAGGTTCAACCTACCGAGGACACTCAGACCGCAAGCGCCAGGGTATCCTCAGAACGCCGCTCCACCCAACGTGCAGGCAGCTCTCCTTGGGTGAATGACGACAATGATGCCAGAGGCACAAGGCGCCGCGGGCATCGCACCGCCCCGCACTTCGAGCCTGAGGGCACGGTTGGACTGGATGGCAATGAGAACGGGAGTTTGGGGGCCCGGCGCTCACTCAGATCTGCTCACCCGCCGGACCAGCCGGGGAATGACAGCTTTAATGAAGCGGAGGGCACCCGACACGGCGGGCGGCAGCCGCCCCGCCGCAGGCTGGGACCAGAATCCCCCAGCGCCCCTCAAGCTCTTCCGAATGGTGGGGGAGAACACACAGGGCGACGTGTGCGACGCGGGTCAGAGCACGCAGAAAATCACCATCTCGCGGTGAAGGAGGAGGATGACTCCGATGGCTCTCCACACCCACAGGCTACTGAGCCGCCCCCTCGCAGGCTCACGCTGAAGGTAAATCTTCGGAGAACACACGGGGCTGCAGAAATGAGCACGCCCCCAGTGACACAGGGCCGGAGCAGTGAAGGGTTGGAAGGCACTGCCGGCTTGCGGAGGGGGGGCAGAGCTCGAACACGAGAGCCCGAGCCAGCTCCCTCAGAGATGCGGAGAAGCCAACGGGTGCCTGTTCCCAACCGACGAGTAGCTGATCTTTCTACCGATGGTTCAGAGGAATGGGCAGGTATGCCCGCTGGGGGCAGTGCTCCTGGGCGCCTGACGGTGAGGCTCCCTCGCAGAGAGAATGCCTGAGTTAGACCGTGTGGCGAGTCCGCAAACGTCGTCGTCTTTCTTTAGATCTCACCTAGCTAGAGGAGCGAAGGGTTTCTCTCCTCTACGGGAAGTCGTCTCGAAGAAGACTGTATTGCCTTCATATCTGGGAGGTTTTTGACCAGCTCAAGGCCTGGGACCTAGATGCACACTGCAGCGCTCCTGCCAGCAGGTCCCAAAAGACCTGATTGCCATGTGATAGGTGTGGAGCTTTGGAGGAGTGAAGCCGTCCTGCCTTGCAACCCTTGAGACGCATCAATGTTTTAGAACGCTGACCTGTGCCTTTGACTGAGGCGGGACAGCACATGTTGATGTCGGTCTATTGACTCACTCAACTTTTGAAGTGTCTGACCTTTGCTGACAAGGGCAAGTGGCATTGGTGGCTGGGGTATTCGGAGTCCATACGTCATTGGCCGAGACAATGGCCTTTACACTTTCAAGATGCCAGATAATTACCAGCCGCTATCTAGCACTCGTGACCCAGATGCTTGTGAACAACTATGAAGTTGGAAAGTAATGTAATCCCTGTTGGCTTGCACCCAACATGATTCACCATGTTGCAAAGGCAACAGGTTCATTGGCCAGCATGACTTGACAAACATGCATACGCCTCAATTTTTATGTAGTTGTGTTCACACAGGCACTGTTTATGTACAATCATGCATGCGGTGTATGTGAGCCCACAGGATTGCATGTGTGCATGCGCATGCCTTAGCTTACGCCCAATGCATGAGTGTGTGTGTGTGTGTGGGGGGGGGGGGGCAGTAATTCATTTGTAGTTAGTTGGATTGCTCCTTGCGGGCTTTGGGTTTGGCCGTCCAGTCTCTGCTCGGATATTTTCAGGAAAGAGACGAAGAGGTTTTGCAGACACTCCAGAAATATGCTTGGGAGGAACGGAGGTGAAGGTATTGCAGCCAAGGCTGGCAAGCTTGGCTGTGAAGCACGGAAGTGCGCAAGATGGCGACTCTGTTTTGAGGAACTGACCACTCCTGTTGCGTGTCATGTAAGTCTAGGGGAGAGCCATGGCTGATTAAGCTGCCAGACAGTGGCATAAGAAAAAGGTAAACGTGTGCGGTTAGAATAGGCTTCACTCTTAATTTTAAACGTGTGCTGCCAGGGGCACATATGGGAATGAAGCATGTAGAATCTGCCCCACATGTAACTAGACAGTGCATACGTTGCCCCACTGCCCTATAGCACAGAACACGCAGTACTCAACCCCATACAGTTGCTCTCCCCTCCCCCCCCCCCCCCCCTTGGGGGGGTTGGGGGGGTGGGGGACAGCGGGGGTGGCAATAACCAGTCAGTGTTACCACCGTAATCTGTGCGTATGCCGGGTAATGCACACTTTTACACTCTTATCAATCACTCAGTGTCCAGAACCGCTAGCCGGGGTATCATGTCATGTGAAAGTGCTTTGGGAACTGGAGCGTTTCGAGCGAGTTAAGCGAGATCCTCTTTGTCCGCCACAAAAGCAAGGAAGATGCTATGGCCATGCTGAGGCTCGTCGGGGCGTGGCTGGATAAAGTGAGAGATGCATTTGAGATTCGCGGGCTAATCCGTGGCATGTAGGACTGCTGTAAAGGCCCCTAGCACCGAGGGAAGCTAGGTAGATCGTGCGGGAAAAATGGCGTGGGGACGTGTGGACACAATCACTGAAACGACTGTTGTGCATGGTTCACGTAACAGTGCTTTGACGAGTCAGCCCTCAGCCGTCATCGTCTTCCACACCTTCCAACGTTCATCCAGGGCCATCCAAAAGGATGATGGAACTTGTGGTACAAATAAGTTGTACCGGTTCACTGAGAACATACGCAGGTCAGGATAACGAGCAGAGCTTTTGTGAGAAAGGCCTGCCAAAGCATCTAACGACGCAAGCATACCGTGTTGCCTCGACAATGTCAGGCCCAGAGCGGGGCCTGTATCCTTAATTGGGTTTGCCATAATAGGGCCTGGATTACTGCCATTGGTTTACGTGGGCGGCCGACAGCGTCTGGATCATGGGGAATGCCAACCAGGGTCCCCTTTTTGGGTTCCTTTTTCCTCGTAATCACCTGTTAAGATTAACTGTCAGTTGTTGCCTGTCACATGAATCAGATGCCGCAGACTAGGCTGTATGTCCGCTTTTCCACCTTGTCCAAAGGACCTCTTCCGCGTAAATTTCTGCATTGGCTGGCGGCGGCTCGCCTTGAAGGAGAGCACGAGCATACGAGGACAAAATTTTCCGATGCCCTTAGATCTCAGATAAATCTCCCTCCCACGTCGGAGGGCTCAACACGTGGGCAAAATCGGAGGCTGGAGGCGGAGCTTACCAACCGAAGATTGACGACGACCGGTTGGCCGATCTTCCAGCGAACCACGGGTTAGGGGTTTCGAAGGTAATGCTAACGGGAGCTTCCGGCGCTTGACGGGCTTCTTTCCGTCCTCCTCAACTGCCTGTTCGCGTCCTTGCCCTGTCTTTGGTACGTTGAAGTTGTTATTGTTGGTGAACCTGCCTTAGCTGTGGTCAATCAAGGGGGTTTTCCGACCGTTGTGATTGGTATCTCACCCTTTGTAGGTGATGGAGGTCGGTTTGCCGATGTCATCAATCTTCTCAGAACGGCACATTCTTGCGTAGAGTTGGGAATAGATTGTCCTCAAAGTCTTACTTCACTGGCGTCTTCGCCCTTTCTCGGATTTTGTTCTGACGAGAAGGGTACCGCACCTGGACGGAGGTCGTTGGGAGTAATCTTGTTTCTTCCAAAACTCAGGACCCTGGTTTCCAGTGATTACATCAACTTTACAATACTGTGGGTCTCACTGGCTAGGCCCCAGAGGGGGCAGGAGTATGAGCTCGGCTGGCGATGAAATTGAAGAAGCACCGGCGAAGACCAAACCACAAATGAAGGGTCCCACGAATGGCAGAACCCGACCTACGAATAATCAACTGCTGTAAGTGCCCTGGGGATTGCTGGTTGTCAAAGTGGTAAAGACACTGGCCGATACACCAATCACTTCAGGACTGACATCGAGGTTCACAAATGGAGGCGAACCGAGGTCCATGGGACAGACTATGGGAGATCACGGCTTTGACTGCATGCAGGTATAAAGCATACTTTAGATGGGACCACTATCCTCATAAACTACGGGACCAAGGCGAAGCACCTCCGCATTTACCAGCCGAAACGGAGGCTTGTGCCTCTGTAACGACAGCATTCCTGCAGGTAATGGTAATCTTTTTGTGAAGACATTGGAAATGTGCTGTGATGCACAATAATGACTTTTCTTACTGTGGACAGGTCCTATCAACCCTGAACAATGTTGAGAATGCGAGGGAGGATAGTCGGAACATTCTAAGCGTAAGCCTTCCCCACTCTGGTGAACTACCGTGTTGCTGTTTGGATAGGTATACAAGCCTGAAGGCTGCTTCCCTGTATTTTGAAACTGCTGGTGGGACTCCCACTGTCAGAAAGCTTTCACTAATAATGCAATGCGTCCTGCAGATCTTAGCAGCTAATACCCGAAGGACCAAGGTAGTGGAACTGAGCAGCGGAACACACAGGTAAGGGTGCTCAATCATGCTTTCCCCTTGACAGCTTTGGGGCTGTGAACTGAATGTGATGTAAAGGCAGAAAGAAGGACAAGCTTGCAGGGGGTTCAGCATGAGAGCAGTACATTGGCCTTAGCTGAGGCTACAAAATGATTGGAAGATGGGGAAGAAGACTGTCAGCCACTTTTGTGCCTGCTGTGTTGCAAGGAAGTGGACCGGGCCGTCGTCCAGTTGATGCTTGTCAGAGAATAGCATGGGATTCAGATACATGCGTTGGCGTGACTGGATATATTTCTGTTGGGGGGGGGGGGGTTGTGAGCATGCGAGTGCATGTTCGTGCGCGCGGACGAGCGTGTGTGTCGCTGTGCGCGTGCGTGTGCGTGTGCGTGTGCGTGTGCGTGTGCGTGTGTGTGTGTGTGTGTGTGTGTGTGTGTGTGTGTGTGTGTGTGTGTGTGTGTGTGTGTGTGTGTGTGTGTGGCGTGTGTTGGGGAGGGGGGTGTTGTGTTGTGTGGGCTGTGAGACACAGGCGCAAGAAAGGGAAAAGTGTAGGAAGTAGCAAGTAACATGGCACCTTTCTGTGCAGAGTGCCGGATGAGCTAAAGCGCCACTGCTTGGTGGACGACAATAATTTGCAATACAGCACGAACCTTGACCGAAATCGATATGGGAATGATGACCAGTACCTTTCGACAGTCATTCGCTTTGACTTGGATTACCTCCACTTGTGTCCATGTCTTGTGGATGTAGAAATCATTGATGCGAAAAATGGAAGCCAGACCATTCTGGTGTCCGCGGGGGATGACAACTGCAAATGCAATCACGACTCCCGAGAGGTAGGCCGACTGCGAGTATCGGGTTACCCTGTACTCCTTTCCATTGGGTAGAGATGGGGAGTTAATGGATGGGCTTTCAGGAGCTGTCATTGCGGCCTAAAAATTGACGGTCAGGCTGTTGATAGTGGGTGTCTTTCAGGGACAGTATGGTGAGGCACGGAGATCCTGTGGGACTGGCCAAGAGCGCATCCCTCCTGGCAGTTCAATAACTGAAATGCAGCCACACTCCCTGCCCCTCCCCCCCCCTCCCTCCCTCTCCCCCCCCCCTCTCCCTCTCTCTCTCTCTCTCTCTCTCTCTCTCTCTCTCTCTCTCTCTCTCTCTCTCTCTCTCTCTCTCTCTCTCTCTCTCTCTCTCTCTCTCTCTCTCACTCTCTCTCTCCCCCTCCCCCCCCCGGGGGCTCGCCTCGAACCCCCCCTCTCTCCACCCCATCCCTCTCATTTCTCTCTGGCTTCCACCCACCCCAAGCCCTTCTCTTCCTCCCTCTCCCCCCGCCTGGAGTGTTTTTTTTTTTTTTTTTTTGGGGGGGGGGGGAGCGCCTTATGGCAGAGACCAGTCCCATGCTGCCACCCGGGTTTTACCGCAGTTCTGCGGGAGTCGGGCTGGACAAAAGATCTCTGCTGCATTTGCTCGTTCAGCATTCTGAAGCTGGGGCTACAACAACCTTAAGGGCGGCAGCTTATCTGTTGAGGGGGTCGGGGTGGGGGGGGGGTGTGGATTCAGAGGGGGTCGGGTTTTGGGCACTTTTTGCTCAGGAGAGTTGCGGGTCGCTGGAGGTTACAGATGTTCATGTAATTGAGTGACGGGGTACTGGGAACTGCAATGGAGTGATGGGGTAATGGGAAATGCGTCAAGGAGCAACCTGGTGGCTGCAAGCCCTGTCTTCCTCCCAAGGTGTATCCCTGGGGGGAGGGGGGGGGGGAGCGCTACCTTTGCCCTGGAGGAGCCTTGCTGGAAAGTTGGTTTTCCTAGTGAAGGGGTGGCTCTTAGGGTTGGAGATGGCATGGGTATGCAAGGGCCACGGCCAGCTTTGTTGCAGGTGTGGGTGTGTGTGTGTGTGTGTGTGTGTGTGTGTGTGTGTGTGTGTGTGTGTGTGTGTGTGTGTGT
>KV908713.1:35577-38077 GCA_002005505.1 Botryococcus braunii | reverse complement strand
ACCTGTGCGGCAATATTTTAGAGGAAGTGCTCAGTGATACGAGCTGCAATCAGTTGGGGGGCTTGGGCATGTACGATGAGACCTCGGGCCGCGGGGCCTCGATTAGTGATGCCGGAAGAAACCACTTAGTATATCAAATGGCATCCTGGAACAGGTGGAGACGAGGCATGATTCGGAAACGACACACGACGAATGGGATGAATGGGGCGTGTCTGTCTGTCTCTCTCTCTCTCTCTCTCTCTCTCTCTCTCTCTCTCTCTCTCTCTCTCTCTCTCTCTCTCTCTCTCTCTCTCTCTCTCTCTCTCTCTCTCTCTCTCTCTCTCTCTCTCTCTCTCCCTCTCTCTCCCCCCCCCCCATTTCTGGTCCCCCATTGGGCCTTATCCCGGTCGCAGTCTTGCAAGCTTCCATTGCTGATGTTCAGGAGGGATTGCAGAGAGAAGATCTGGGCTTCGAAGCTGATGGGGAGATGGAGCTGGACAATGTGGTGACTGGGAAATATCAGACTGTGCGCACGGTCACCCGCCAGAACAGCTATGCCAACTTGCAGAGCAACGATCGGGATCCCCATATGAACGTGCGCCGCCTCCAGGAGGAGGTGCGAACCCATTTCTCTTCTTTCTCGTATCTCTTCTTTCCTCCCTTGGGGGGGGGGGGGGAAAGGTCCAGTGCACTTTGTATGGGGTTTTGTGTATGTGAAGCCTCACAGCCCGCGAAACCCTATGGGTTTTTGTGTGTGTGAAGCCTCACAGCCCGAGAAACCCTATGGGGTTTTGTGTATGTGTTGCCTCACAGCCCGCGAAACCCTGAGGCTTCACTTGCTGGGGGGTTTCACAGGCTGTTGTTGGCAGGTGGCAGATTGGTAGTCTTGCCCAAGAGACCTCCGCTGGCTGAAGAAGATGGCTTGAGCAGGGATTAAAACACTGTAACCCGACAGAGATGCCGTAACCAAGACAGAAATGCCCTAGACCAAGTTGCTCACAGAACATCATCCCTCAAACATCGAACAACTATGCATCGCTGTTTCTTCTTAAACATCATGGTCGTTCTCGGCAGTGTGTGCGTTTTCCATAAAATGCTCCAGGGTTGACAGCTGGGCTCAGAGCCACTTTTCTAGCACGCCCGGAGCTCACGGAATCAGGCTGGGTGGCGCTCAGATCAAGATGCTGAAGGAGGAGAAAATGAAGATGGAGCAAGAGCTGGAAGAGTCGCGCACCAAGGAGCAGGAGGCCCTGCGCAAAGCTGCAGAGGCCAGCCTGCAGGCCGAAAGCACCCAGACCGAGATCTTGAAGCACATGCACTTGGTGAGCCTCCCTTTCGGAGCGCATCCTTTTGATCATGCACACAGACTTACGTGGTCCAACAGACTCTTCTCGGAAGGCGTCCTTTCGGTCATGCACACCCTCATGTGGTCGAACAGACTCTTTTCGGAAGGCGTCGTTCCGATCATGCAGGGGCTCATGTGGTCAAACGTTCTCTTCTCGGAAAGCGTCGTTTCGGTCATGCAGGGGCTCATGTGGTCAAACAGACTCTTCTCGGAAGGTGGGGGTTTAGAGTTTACGGGATTAGGGTTCCACAGGCTTTGAGGTTAGGAAAGCCACAGTTTTGCATGCAGCGCTGTTGGCCAACATCCACACACTCCTGCATGAGCACGTAAGAAGTAGGATTTTGTGGGAGCGTGTTTGGACTTCATATACACCATCACAATTGTGTGGGAATGTGTGATATGAAAAAGGTGGACAGGGCGAGGGGTGGAAAGGGGGGGGAGAGGGGGCGAGCGAGAGAGAGAGAGAGAGAGAGAGAGAGAGAGAGAGAGAGAGAGAGAGAGAGAGAGAGAGAGAGAGAGAGAGAGAGAGAGAGAGAGAGAGAGAGAGAGAGAGAGAGAGAGAGAGAGAGAGAGAGAGAGAGAGAGCGAGCCACGCGCACACGGACACACACACACACACACACACACACACACACACACACATGCGCGGAAGGGTGTCCAGGAGGAGAGGGGAAGGGTTTGGGGGAGAGGAGGGGGTGAGCTAAGAAAGGGTTGGGGCGAGGAAGGTGAAAGGAGGGGTGAGTGTGTGTAGGTCCAGCGGCTGCAAGATGAGAGCAGCAGCCTGGCTTCAGAGAAGGAGGCGGCCATGCAAATGGGCAGCAGTCATGAGGCTGTTCTTCGCCAACTGCAACAGAAAGTGGCAGATTTGAGCGCCCGTCCAATCTCTGCCCTTGCTGGGCCTGAGGCTCAGCCAGAAATCGATCTTCAAGTCCGCCTGCAGGTCCTCCCCTTCAACTTGTGTTGCTCTGTCCAAGTCCTTGCTTTGTACCCCTCCAGGAACCCCTCGCTTCCTTGGAAGCATGGGTTCAGAAAGGGCCCCGTTGGGGGGTGGCGGGGGGTGATGAGCCTTTGGAAGCACATCTGGGACAAGCAACAAAATGAGACTTGAAACCGAAATATATCGGGAACATACCCCCGCGCGTGCGCGTGCACCCGCACGCGCGCGCGCACACACAC
>KV908713.1:20577-30577 GCA_002005505.1 Botryococcus braunii | reverse complement strand
TACGAGCCTACGAGAGGAATAACGTCCCCTTGCCAGCCTCTGGCTCGTGGAAAGAACGAAAAACTGCAAGGCAGTGAGTGCACTAATATGTAATTTTCGTCTGTTAGCATGGCTACGAACAAAATCTTCGGCGCTCATGTTTGCTTGAACGAGAAAGTCTGTTTGCGGATATGCTGCATTACACTGCAGTATGTGCGCCAACTGATGTATTTCCACGCTCTGGTTATCCCTTGTGATGCATTACCGGGTTGTTTCCACGTCCTGATACCCACAATCTTACAGAACTTCAAAAAAGAGTGTTACACAAAGTCTGCATGATATTTGTTATTTTTTTATCGTTCATATTTATTTTTGATCGTTCACCCAACGCCAGGCCAGCTCAGTTGTGGAACATGCGGTGTGGCCCAAAGCATTGTTGAATGATGGTCCTCTGTCTGATAGATTGAAGAACTTACTAGAAAAGGTGTTAAAGTGTGCATGATCCGCCACACGCGGAGAACATATTATGTAAGCACCACAAATATTCCCCTTGGAGAACTTACTCATATGGCTCGGCCAACAGATACCACACCGCTCGAGGCGGGCATGTAATTGTACCATGTAACCTTCTTTAACCATTGCAACTCTGGCACCGATATGAGTTTGGCTGCAAAACAATGAATGATGCAAAACAAGGTCATCATTGCAAACGATGGCTTAAGGCCTTAAAGCTTTCGATAATGGGGTTGGGCTGCTATACGACTTGCTGGGGGTGGCTCTGCGCAATGCAGCCTTGACAAGCTCCTGCACATCGCACTTGCGAAGCCCCTATGCATGTCCACAAGGATTGACGGTGTTGGGTGGTTGATGGGCTTTTGAGCGCTTTAGAACAATCCAGATGGAACCACAATTTTGCCGATGGCACCCCTCCCCCTCCAAAGCTGTAAGCAAGGAACACACACACACACACACACACACACACACACACACACACACACACACACACACACACACACACACACACACACACACACACACACACACACACACACACACACACACGCACACACGCACACACGCACGCACGCACGCACGCGCGCGCGCACACGCACGCGCGCGCGCACACGCACGCACGCGCGCACACGCACCAGCCCACCCACCAACCCCCCCACCCCCCCCCCCCACCACACACACACACACACACACACACACACACACACACACACACACACACACACACACACACAAGATCATTCCGCGTGCCCACATGCAAGATTTATGGTGTGCGGCTAGGATAGGCTTCACTCTTTGAAATATTCTGGGCTTGGCGTATCCTGCATGGTGGCGGCACGGAGGGTGTTAGACGATGTCCTCCTACTTGTGCGTTGTTAAGTAGGCACGGACATATACAAGTCAAGGACTGGTTAGCAACTGATTGATAGACACCCGGAGTGCCACTATAGTTCCAACCAAGTGTTACAATATCTCTCATCTCTCCTAACAAGGTGACGCAGTTCAAACACGCCTAACCTGCTCTCACCCAGGTCGTGTTCATTACTTTGTCCGATGAGCTAAACTCAACTCTATATGTCTAACATGTTCTAACAATGTTCATCTGAGTGCTAAATCCAGGAATACAATAAGGATTAAGTCACCTGCATGGTGGCGGCACGGAGGGTGTTAGACGATGTCCTCCTACTTGTGCGTTGTTAAGTAGGCACGGACATATACAAGTCAAGGACTGGTTAGCAACTGATTGATAGACACCCGGAGTGCCACTATAGTTCCAACCAAGTGCCTTCCCTATCCGTGCTTGCCCCATATGCCTCCTTTCTACAAACGTGTCTGTAACTTGCGTTATGATAGTCTTCGTTCAAATGCATGTATTGCCTGGCAGAACTCAGGGTTCTGCCTCTCTTTCCTAATTGGTATTGTCTTCATACGGAGACTTGCCATTATTACTCCTCTGAGGGAAAGGCATAAAATTAATTAACACAACACTTCCCCTTGCCTTTACCTCACAGAAACTTGGCCAGTCCCAGTGAGTTACGATGTCCCAGAAACACTTGTCTAACTAGTGGTTTGGTAAAAATGTCAGCCACATTTCTAGCAGATTGAATGTACTTGAATTCAACCTGCCCCTTTGCAATAGCTTCACGTGCGAAATGACAGCTAATTGCAATATGCTTTGTGTGTTTGGAGTACACCGGATTCCTCAGGTGGTTTATACACCCTTGGTTGTCACAATGAATCTTCACTATCCACGGTAACACTCCAATTTCCTCCAGGAAACCTCTCAGCCAATTTGCTTCCTTCACAACAGCACTTGCTGCCATGAATTCAGCCTCCACTGTTGAAGTGGCAACAGCAGATTGCTTTTTACTTCCCCACACTACTGCTCCTCCAAACACAGTGAGGACAAAGCCAGTGGTAGAGAAGCGATGATCCTGATCACCTCCATAGTCGGCATCCACATAGCCTTCTAGCTCTATCTCCCCCCCTCCGAGAGTTAGAACCAAATCTCGGGTTCCTTTCAGATACTTCAACACACGGATGGCTTCATTCCAATGTGCTGTGGTGGGAGATATGCGATAACGAGACAATACACCTACTGCCTGAGCTATATCGGGACGTGTGGTGTTGGCTATATACAGAAGAGACCCTACTAACTCACAGTAACGGTGACCTGGAGGTAGTGGACTGCCAGCACCAATGCTGTCGCTCCCATCTCTCGGTGCAGGCCTTTGGGACATTACGAAATCTTTTGTCATGGGAGTATCAGGTCCCACTGACTCAAGATCCAAGCCAAATTTCTCTACAAGTGCATCGATTTTAGGGATGCAACTCAGGGTGATCAGCCCTTTATCTCTATCTCTCATCACTTGACATCCCAAGAAATCCTTCACTTCCCCAAGATCATGGATGGTGAATTCTTTCTTGAGAAGTCCCTTCACTCTCTCGATTTCTGACATGCCCTTGGAAACTATCAGAAGATCATCAACATAGATCAGCACATAGGACTTTCCTCCATCAGTAGAGCATCTCACATACACTCCCGCATCACTCTTGCACACCTCATACCCCATGACTTCAAGTTTGTCATTCAGGGTTTTGTGCCAGGCACGTGGAGCCTGCTTCAGGCCATACAACGCCTTTCTCAATCGGCACACAATATTCTTATCACCATTCTCAAAGCCAGGAGGTTGCGTTACATATACTTCCTCCTCGAGCTCACCATTCAGAAAGGCGGTCTTAACGTCCACCTGATGAATTTCACAGCCCTCTCTTGCAGCAACAGCAAGCAGAGCTCTTCTAGCTCCATAGCTACTAGTAGGAGCAAAGACCTCCATCACATCCACTCCAGGGATTTGTCTGCATCCCTGTGCCACTAATCTGGCCTTGAATCTCACAACATTGCCATGTGCATCCATTTTCACTGAAAATATCCAGTGAACTGGAATAACCTTATGTCCACGAGGTCTCGGAACATACTCCATGACCTCATGAGTATCTAGAGAATTTTGCTCTTCCTGCATAGCTGCCTTCCAGTATTCCCACTGGGGAGACATCTGTGCTTCTCTCAAATTAGAGGGAACGTGAATTTTCCCAAATCTGACACCTGTGTGCTTTTCCTCTGAATTGCCTGATTTTCTCTCACTTTGTCCAGAACCCACTACTCTTCCACTGACACTCGCTGAGTTACACATCACAGGCTCTCCAGTAGAAGTAGAATGCTCTCTCATAGCACGCTCTCGCTTGGACTCACACTTGGCTTTGCACAAGTTACTCTGCTCATCCCTCACATCATCCTCCCATGCACAGGTACCTCTCGGACAGTCTTTGTAATTTGGAATCCCTTCACATTGTCCAGACTTCCGATTCACCTCCTCAGACACACTCTGACATGCCTGCAAGAGTTCAGACTCTTCAGGTCTCTCACAAGCAACATCGGGATATGGCAGAGTGTCTGCATACTTCCCCTGATTTATGTGATCCACATGCCTCTCAGACCGACTGCATGTCACTGTTGGGAGTGACCTCACATCTCTGACATCACTCTCCCAGGCACAGGTACCTCTCAGTGAGCACTTGTAATTTGGTCTGTCTCCACAATGTCTGTGCTCCTGATTCACCTCCTCCTCTCGTCCCTTACATGGAGTCAAGGATGCAGATCCTGTCTCCCGCTCACAATCATGTTTGGCTGGTGCAGAGAAAGCATATGATGCTTCCTCTGACCGGTGGCTGCCACCACAGTCCCGTCCAGGAGTGCTCTGACTGGACGGGTTGCCAGAAGAACTCTGCATGGTCACATCTCTTACATTTCTCTCAGTCACTGAACAAGACCCACCCATACTGCTCAGCTCCCCGGGACCATTTGCAGCTTTGCATGTAGCTGCCCCCCTCACTGCACTCACATGCAATTCATGCCCCTCATGTGAATCACCCTCTAGCTGCACTTCCCCTGGTCCCTGTGACAGAGAGTCACATTCAGTCAACCCCTCTCGCTCTCTGCTCTCTCCCTTCTCCTGTGGCAGCAGGAGGTCTTTGGCGGCAGTGCGTTGTTCGTGTCGTTGAGCCCGGGTCAGGCCATCCAATTGGTGGTTGCGGCAATCAGACCTAGTTGGTCTGAGGACCTCCTGGGCTCGCTCCATCTGCGGTCGAAGGTGGGAGTCCTGTCTCACTCCTCTGGCTAAGTCCTGTACTGCCTCCAGGGTTTGATCCATCTCCACTGGGTCACACAGTCTTCTGGATTCAGGCTCGGGCTCAGCCTCACTGGGGGGTCCTGTGACAGGCTGTGTGGGGAGGTTGCTGGAGGCTGGCAGGTACTCAGGCTCACTGTGTGGGTCATCAAGATCTGTCTCAAGGCTGATGTTGGTTGTGCCAGGGGAGGTGCCGGGAAAGACTGGGGGAGTGTCACTTGCAGAGGGCTCAGGACACAGAAACTCTGTAGACTGTGTTGAGGAAACGCTCATGCCAACCCGAGAGGCTCCCCTGAGGTGCTCCACGAAAACCACATCTCTGCTCTCCTTCCAGATACCCCCTCCCACATAGATCCGATAGGCTTTGGAGGAGGCTGAGTAACCAGTAAGCATCCCTGGCACAGTTTTAGGGGAAAACACAGAGCGCTGGACATCAGGAATGTGCACAAAGGCCAAGCAACCCCAGGTACGCAGTGGGGTTACATTTGGTTTGTAGCCAAAAAATAATTCTGATGGCGTGCGGTCCCTCCCGGTACTGGGACCCATGTTCAGTAGGGTGCATGCAGTTTCCAGGGCCTCCTTCCACAACGTTGGACTGGCAGCTGCAAAAGCCAGAAGAGTCCTGGTACGTTCCTTGAGGGTGCGATTGGCTCTTTCAGCCGCTCCATTCTGTTGCGGGGTGTAAGGAGCTGAGGTCTCCAATTTAGTCCCCTGGGATGCACAAAATTCTTTGAACGTGGCATTCAGAAATTCAGTTCCACGGTCACACCGGACACACTTCACTTTGGTTTTCTTCTGGGTCTGCCAGTATAGAATGAGGTCCCTCACAGCAGCACTGATGGCATCTTTGGACTTCACAGGCAGGACCGCCTTTAACTGAGATGACTCATCCAAAGCAGTCACCCAGTAACGTTCACCAGTTACTGCAGCAGGAAAAATGGGGCCCACAGTGTCAATATGTACTCTGTCAAGTGGTTCAACAGCTGGTCTACTGCTTATTCCAAATGGAGGCCGAGACGTCTTTCCCTCAATACATGCTTCACAGTAGACTGGACAATTGGAGCAGGGACATAGGGATGTATCAAGTCCCGAGACCAGGTCCTCATTGGTTAGGCGCTGCATCCATGTTTCACCTGGATGTCCCATTCTGCTATGCCAGAGGTATCGTCTGGCACAGTTGTGTGAGTTTTGGGTGGGGGTTTTGGACTTCACAGCAGCTGAAATTCTTCTGTGGTTAACACTGGGACTCAGAGCTACAACTTGATGAATATAAAATAGCCCTTTCTCTGCACTGATCCGAGACCTCCAGCTGTTTGGACCACAGACTTCAGTGAACGCTCCAACATCATCTGTGCGAAAGACTGCCCCATCCCGCAATGCTGCAGATACTGACAGTATGTTTGAGGTTGCAGAAGGAACACACTGAACATGATGTATCCACAGGGGAACTCCCACTCGACTGAGGATGCAGACAGAGCCTGATGCTACAATTCCTCCAGTGGCATCTGAAGTGGCCAGATGTAATGGGATGGGTTTGGCATGCACAGTTGGATTATGTAGTAGGGTCACATCATTCACCAGATGTACAGATGCTCCACTGTCCACCAGCCAGGATTGCAGAGACGAATTTCTGACAGGAGTCTTCAGGATGTTGAGGGAAATTATGTATGGCATACCTCCAGGTGGTGGAGGTGGGGGAGCTGGGGGTTGGAACCATGCCGGAAAGGCATCCAGTCCAGGGTGCGCCAGCTGGGCTGCAGGAGGGTGTGGGCCACCCATATGTGGAGGTCCCTGTGGCCACATTCCCTGCAATTGTTGGACCGCTGCCACTACGTTCCGTTGGGTCTCCTCGTCCCGCTTCCTCTTTCGACAGTCCCTCCAGTAATGCCCCTTCTTATTGCAGTAGTTGCAGATGCCCTTAGTCTCGGACTTGGCCTCAGAGACAGTTGGTTGGGCCTGCTGATGGACTGCACTGGCAGCTGGTGGGGTATTGGCTCCACTGGAGCCTTGTCCAAGAGCCAAAACCCTTGGTTGGCGAGGAGCATATTCATCAAAACCCACTGCAGCTGCTGTGTTGCGCAGAAGTCCAGCCAGCTTCTCCAGGGGTTGTGCTGCAGCAGTTGTGATCATTCCTGGCTCTTTAGCTGCATCAGGCAAGCCCTGCACAATCTGGGTTGCAACGTGTGCATCCAGTAGAGCATGGTTGTTCCTGTCAAGGCATGCCTTCAGGTTGATCATTCTGTTGACATATTGCGAAATCGTCTCGTCATGTTTCATTCCCTGGCTCATTTCTTGGAGCCAATCTGCATTGGCCTCGATATTATATCCACCAATAAACTTTCTGCAGATGAACTCATATGCATCATAAGCAGAGGGCAGATTAGACAGAGGTCCCAGCCATTCCTCTGGGACTGACTCATAAATCAGTAACATTGCGGCTGCGTCATGTGCTGTACCAGGCATAGCCTCCAGGATGGCAGGCAAGGACCCTTTTGACTCATTTGCTGCCAAAAATGCATTCTTCCAAACAATAATATTTGTCCCCCGTTCCTTCAGTTTTATGTGTACCTTGACATTTGTTGGGATAATCTTGGGCAGCTCATCTCCGCTGCCTCTTGAGGTGCTGGGAGTACACGGTTCTCTGATGGGTGTGGATGAGGCTGGTTCACTGCTTGACGTTGATGCTCCACTAGCTGATGATCCTTTCTTCTTGGAAGTCATAATTCCCCAGTTGTCTTATAACTCCAGTACTCGCAAGGTAGCAGCAAGATCTTACTTCTGAACCAGGTGGGTTGAGCTAACGGACAGCCAACGTGAAGGTGAAAGATGTAGTCTTTGACGATAAAGGCTCTCTCGTCAGGATTGCGGTCTCCACGTTGTCCTCCTTCTCTGATTAGTTCGTTGTATGACGGAGGTCCTGATCTCAAGCGCGCTGGAACGTTGAGGTTGGTGGTCTTCCTGGCTGTTTGCTTTGTCCGCTTCTTCGCCATTCACAGTCTAGTGAGCTCCGATTTAGGCGCCACCCACTCTCAGCATCCGAGCCCGTGGGCCCATAACCTGAAATATTCTGGGCTTGGCGTATCCTGCATGGTGGCGGCACGGAGGGTGTTAGACGATGTCCTCCTACTTGTGCGTTGTTAAGTAGGCACGGACATATACAAGTCAAGGACTGGTTAGCAACTGATTGATAGACACCCGGAGTGCCACTATAGTTCCAACCAAGTGTTACAATATCTCTCATCTCTCCTAACAAGGTGACGCAGTTCAAACACGCCTAACCTGCTCTCACCCAGGTCGTGTTCATTACTTTGTCCGATGAGCTAAACTCAACTCTATATGTCTAACATGTTCTAACAATGTTCATCTGAGTGCTAAATCCAGGAATACAATAAGGATTAAGTCACCTGCATGGTGGCGGCACGGAGGGTGTTAGACGATGTCCTCCTACTTGTGCGTTGTTAAGTAGGCACGGACATATACAAGTCAAGGACTGGTTAGCAACTGATTGATAGACACCCGGAGTGCCACTATAGTTCCAACCAAGTGCCTTCCCTATCCGTGCTTGCCCCATATGCCTCCTTTCTACAAACGTGTCTGTAACTTGCGTTATGATAGTCTTCGTTCAAATGCATGTATTGCCTGGCAGAACTCAGGGTTCTGCCTCTCTTTCCTAATTGGTATTGTCTTCATACGGAGACTTGCCATTATTACTCCTCTGAGGGAAAGGCATAAAATTAATTAACACAACACTCTTTATTCTATTAGATCAGGGACATGAAATTGTGAAATGGTGGAAAGGTGGCCTCTTGTGAAGGTACATAAGGGACATTGGGAATGTGCCAGAAGCTTTCCATTGGGGTGGAACATGGAAGAATGCGCTGCAATAGTGTACTCATCAACCCACACAGTATTCATTTAAATGCGCCGCTTCTAAAACTGTCCTGAGGCACTTGTTTGCTCGACAACAAGGAAAGTTATATGGACTGCAATAATCCAATGGAGAGAAGCACGTTGCACTTGTCCGCATTACAGCGTTTGCAACATGCCAAAGACAGGCAGCTACCCACTTTGATATGCTTGATCTGGTGTCTTGGGACAGGGACCTCCTGCATGACTTTGAGAAGAATCCCACGGTCCGCAAAAGGAAAACCGAAAAATCCCCCCGTCATCAAAAATCCCACGCCCCTAAAAAGCCCCCTTCATGAAAAATCCCCCCCCCCTCCCCCAAAATAAAATCCCCCATTATTCTCCAAGAAACTTCTTTAATGCAGAAGAAGAAGAAGAAGGAGGAAAAGGAAGAGGAGAGGAGGAGGAGGCGGAAGAAGAAGAAGGAGAAGAAGAAGAAGGTCCTCCTGCATGACTTTGAGAAGAAGGTGATTACGTCTGTCCAGCCACTAGACGTGGATGAGGTGGAACAGTTCCTATGGTACCGGAGAGAAAGAGCAGTTACGACTAGGTCATTACCATGTGATATGAACAAGCCACCGGTGACCAGCGGCTGCTGGTATTACATGTTAAGGGCTGACAAGAACTGCCGTATACAGTGAGACTATCACTTTTAAGAGAAAAGTGAATATATCAGTCTCAGGCCCCCAGTGCCCCAATAGTCACGTGTCGACAGCCGAAGAGCTGTCGACACGTGTAGCTGTCGACACGTCCAGGTGTAAAAAATATATAGATCAGGCAAAATTTTGAGTGAAAGGGAAGAGAACAACAAGAAACAGAAAGAGGGGAAGGAGACAAGGGGGAGGGGGGAGGAGAGGGTAGAGGAGAGAGAGGAAGGGGGGGGCCTGGGGAAGGCCCCCAGAAGTTCCAGAAGGCCAGAACTGGTCCATGGGCCACACTCGGCTCAGGCGAGAGGCGCGTCCCCAATCCGTCCCGGACCCCGAATCTGAGATCTGAGATTCGGAACCTGTCCAGGAGTGCGAATTGCAGTGGACCGGCGGGGACTTCGGCCTGTAGCTAAGCACGTGGGGGTTACGTCACCGTGGAGGGAAATAGTCGGCCTTTTCGAGTTCCTTGAACAGAACATCAGGTCCCAGTGCGCTACTTCCGTTTCGATAAGCAGCTGCGTCAAGATACCTTCTCCCTGCAAGGGATTGCCCAACCGCTACTAAGTTTAAGCTTGTCGCAGCTTTATCGTAGCCTCTGAGTGCGGGGCAACTTGGACTCCCGGAAAGACCCAGGTTCCTTCCGGCACCGAGTTTTGACAGGTTGCTCTATCGTTAGTTGACGGGGTCATGGCCACTGTCGCCATCTGATTCGAATTCGATGACTCGAACTGAACAACCTTTCGCGGATCGGCCACCTCCAACGTGGTG
>KV908713.1:13077-15577 GCA_002005505.1 Botryococcus braunii | reverse complement strand
TCCTCCTGTCATGGGAAGAGCAAGCTGCAGCAGAAGAGTGTTTAGAGGGTCGTGTCACGTGACAGGCCTGGGGCTGCATAAGCATAACTGTTACCGTAATCGCAACCGTTGGCTCTTGCTCAGTCCCGGCGTTCGAGGCCATGCTCCTTGTCATTCAAAGGCATATGCTCCTGTGCTGCCAAAGGCAGAGAGTCCATAAGATTTTGATGGCAATAGAGGAGAAGATTTTCCTTAGGGGTTGTGCAACTGTGTGCGGTGTTTAGACAAAGTGTGAGCGGGGTTGGTTGTTGTCTTCGAGTGGTTGGTTCAGGATTATGGGTGCCCTTATTTTTGACTCTTAACTACAAAGATTGCACTTCCTCGCATTTAGACGCGCTCATATTTGTGGTTGTTTAGACGAGTGCTGAAATGGAATGACGTACGGAAGATACATGATCGTGCTATTCTGGTTGATTCTGGATGCTGAAATGGGGTTATGCGTCTTGATTACATGATCGCACCACATTCTGGTTGAATCTGGGGGCTGAAATGGAATAAGGCACCTGGGTTGCGTGCCCGCATTGTTCTCCCCAAGTCTGGGGGTTGAAATGGACTGATGCGTCTGGATAACAGGGTTGCATTTTCCTGTTTGATCCTGGAAATTGGAGTGGAATAACGCACAGGGATCCCCACATGATCGCATTGTTCTGATTGGTTCCTGCTCCTGAAACTTACCCCTTTCTCTAGGAGAACGCCCAGGGAGGTGATGCAGGCAGGCAGCAAGGAAGGCCGGGCCTGGTTTACATTTGCAAGACATCTGTCCCTTACACTCCAAATTCATCGGAGCATTGCAAATTGTTCTGCAAATCGTTTCTGCGAATTTTTATCACTCGCAGGTCAGTGCGGCAAAGGGGGGAGCAAGTCTTCTGAAAAACGTGTAAAGTGGGCATGACCCGGCACACGCGTAGATATTGTGTAAGCACCAGAAGTGCGTCCCCTACCCAGGTACTTACACAAACCCTCCTTCTTCCTCGCCCGTTGCAGCAATTTTGTCTTTATGGGAATCACAGAAAAACTTTCTTTCTAAAACTCTCAGTCTAAACTGTTCGGGCCAAGGCAGCACATCACGCTGAAAGGTATATGGCGAAGGTTGGTTGCGGTCTTGAGCCACCCCCACTGACGCCACCCTCAGCAACGTGACTTACAAGTGCAGCCCTCTCGAGTTCGTGACTCGTCAACAGATGTGTGCGCTGCGGCGCATCCCGACTGAGCACTGTACTGATGTTAAGATTCGATAAACATACGCTGTCCCGTAATGGCAACTCACCGCCGTTCACCTCCTCTTCACACTACCTTTGAGCCACGAACCCAAGCTCGGAAATCCCACTCCCTTCTCGTCCCGCCCACCATGATCTGGGCGAATGTTTCAAGATGCAATATTTATGGTGTGCGGTCGGGATAGGCTTCACTCTTGATTATAAATGTTTCACGAGGAACCCTCTCTGATCACGAGTCTTGAACAAGCTCGGTACGGACAGACGCACAAGGCCCGTGAAATTGTCCCTCTGAGGAAGCTCCCATAGCCCCCAGGGCGCTGTGTTGGCCAGGACCCGCGCTCACATCTCTGAACACTGACTAAATTTATGCACCGACACGTGTGACCCATGGCACCTGGCTTCCGCGTACCAGCATGTCGGATACGTCGTTTGCGGTTAGAGATATGCTTCGCTTTCGAGTCTAAAACTGTACGGGGGCAGGGAATGGGGGAGGGGGACCACATTCCTCTTCAGCCCTCGTGGCTGGTCCTGGATGTTATATTCCTTCCTTTTTACGAGCGGGTCCCCCATTCAAGCCCTCAGGGCTTTAGCGCCCACTGCACTCCCCCAGCGCATCATCGGCAGCGTGTTTGGATGTTGTGTGTGTCTGTCCAAACTAAAGCTGTGATGTTTTTCTGAAAGGGGAGTCACGCTCTGCGCCGTCCGCTCCAATTGGGGATTAGCGCTCCCTACGGCACTCTGCAGTTACTCGCTTCACGTGGCAGCAAGACGGTGGAGGGGTTGCAAGGTTAGTGGTTAAAGGCCTATATGCATGCTTCAGGGACATCCAACTCTTAGTAGTGGACATAGATTTCAAGCGACTATATCGTCATCCCTGCAGCCATACTCGTTTAAACGAAATTTCTCTACGGAGCCCTACGGGAGGAGGGAACTCCCTCCTAGACACATCTTTGACACGTCTGGCCTCACAAACGGTGAGGCCCAAACGATTTTAAGCCTCACCAGGCCTGGTCCAAAATTCAAAGCAGCGAGTGTGCTGGAACTAGGGGGACGCCACCCTAAGAGACTCAGTGCCGAGCGCCGCGGGACCTGGTCCCCACTTGGCCTTTTTAGGCAGCAGACGATATAGACTGTGTTTTTTCAACAAGACAGCAACGAGCCCTTGGCACATCATCAACACACATCATGTCTTGAGTGCTATTCCAAGCCTTACGCGAAGAGAAGACTCCCCCTCTGTGTGCGTA
>KV908713.1:5577-8077 GCA_002005505.1 Botryococcus braunii | reverse complement strand
GAAGGGGGGGGATAGGGGGCCCGCACGGAGAGAGAGACGGAGATATGGGGGGGGGGGGTCCCCGCAAAAGATACAGTGGCGGGGAAGGAGCGCAAAAGGTAAGACAAGTTGATAAAGAGGAACAGCAGGAGGGAGGGAGGGAGGGGGAGGGAGGAGCACCGGCGGCAGCGGCGGTGGCGTCAGCGTCCTGGAGGCGCAGGGTGAGGTTGCGCTCGGCAGCCAGCCAGGCCTCCTGTTGGCCGGCAGCAGCGGCTTGCATGGCCTCCAGCTGCCGCAGCAGCGGACGGGTGGCCTCGGGCACGGTGCTGGCCAGCTCCTCTGTGCGGCTCTGGGCGGCCTGCCACCGCCTCTCCAAGTCCGCCACCTCCTTCTTCAGCAGCCCCTCCCTGCGCCGCCCCCCCTCCACCACTTCTCATTGCCTGCCGCAGCCCCCCAGCCGGGGTGAAGAGGAAAGTTCTCTTTTTTTCTCTCCCAGCCTCTGTCTCCCTCCCCCCCCCCCCAGGCTCTCTCTCTCTCTCTCTCTCTCTCGCCCCCCCAACACGAACGCGCACACACGCACATGCTGTCTCTCTCACCGCCCCCTCTCTCACTCACACACACACACACACACACACACACACACACACACACACACACACACACACACACACACACACACACAGAGGAGCATTGTTGGATGGGAGAATCGGCAGGTGGGGAAGCGCCTGGGGGGGGGTGTAAGAATGAGAGAGAGGGAGGGAGTAGAGGGATCACCGGAGGTCAGAAGCGGCTCGTTGGCGCTCAAGGCTGGCTTGTAACTGCTCAACAGTGTCGGCCAAGCTTTCAGCACGCGCCTCCGCCTCCTTCAGTTTCTTCCCCAGCCCCTCCTTTGCTGATACCCTTGCCTTCTCTTCGGCCTCAACCTGCCATCGCACCACACACATTCCCCTGATTTCCCATGTGCATAATCCCCAGCATGAGCGGAACATGAGAAGGAATCAAAGATGACAGACCAAATTCACTTTAAACCAATTAAATCGCTTTGAACCAGGCACGGCGTTTGGCCATGTCGGTCTCGAGAGACTCAAAAAAGCCCGGTCCAAAACAATTCGCACTCTCATCCTCAACCCCTAAACCCGACCCCTTATCTCACACGCGCGCCCACACACACCCACCCACACACACACAGACACACACACACACACACACACACACACACACACACACACACACACACATGCGCACACACACATACGTGCATGCACGTATGCAGAGACATGCAGCTATAAACAGCAGCATCTCTTACAGCTCCCACCCGTCCAGGCGTCAGATGGAGCAAGCCCCCCGAACCCCATGCCCGCGACTGGAGAAAGGGGCAAGCCCAACGCGTGCCCCACAGAGATGCAGCCCCACAGGACACGCACATAGAGAATGGGGGGAGGGGAGGGAGAGGGAGAGCAAGAGTGAGAGTGTGTGTGTGTGTGTGTGTCGGTGTGTGTGTGTCTGTGTGTGGTGTGTGTGTGTGTGTGTGTGTGTGTGTGTGTGTGTGTGTGTGTGTGTGTGTGTGTGTGTGTGTGTGTGGTGTGTGTTTGTAAAAGAGAGAGGGGTGGGGAGAGAGGGAGCTGGGGGGAGCGAGGGGGGGGGACCGTGAGAAAGAGAGGAGAGCCGGGGTGGGGGAGGGGGCCGGCTGGGCGAGAGAGCGTCAGGGGGGGGGGGGGGCACACCTGCGCGGCGCGAGACTTCTGCAGCAGGGCCTCATGATGGGCCTTCTCAGCCTCCATCTCGGCGCGGTGGGCCTGCCGCAGAGCTGCCAGGTCAGCTTCCAGCTTGGTCTTGGCGGCGGTGGCGGTGTCGGCCCGCTGCCGCTCGTTGACCAGGGTGGTTGAGACGCTCGACTTGGCCACGATGAGGTCCTGAATCTCCTGCCTAAGCTTCTTGATTAGGCTCTCCTGGGTCAGCTGCTTCTTGCTCAGCTTCTCGCCCTCCGCCATCACCTGCACAGCCCAGCCCCCCAGCCCCCTCTCTATTGAGCCCCTCTCCTTTCCCCCTCTCTGTGAGCCCCTCTCCGTGGAGCCCCTCTGCCTTTCTGCCCCTGACCTGCGGTTCGGCCCTGCAGAAGGGCTCCCAACACACCTCTTCTCCCCCGCAACACTCTTCTATTTTATCAATGTGTATGTGTGTGTGTGTGTGTGTGTGTGTGTGTGTGTGTGTGTGTGTGTGTGTGTAGAGAGAGAGAGAGAGAGAGAGAGAGAGAGAGAGAGAGAGAGAGAGAGAGAGAGAGAGAGAGAGAGAGAGAGAGAGAGAGAGAGAGTGAGGGAGAGAGAGAGTGAGAGTGAGAGAGAGAGAGAGAGAAAGAGAGAGAGAGAGGAGAGGGGCAAAGAGAGAGAGAGAGAGAGAGAGTGTGCACGCGATTTTGTCTTGGGGTTTTGGGTACTTGGGTGTCTGTGTCTGCGATGTTTTTCGGGCTTTGGATTGGGTTTGTGTATGTGGGTGGCTGCGTGCGTGCATGCGCGCGAGCATG
>MVGU01001487.1:82500-95000 GCA_002005505.1 Botryococcus braunii | reverse complement strand
CACACACACACACACACACACACACACACACACATGCAAGTTACACACAGAAAAACAGGCGCGCAGAAAAACACGCACGCACACACACACACACACACACACACACACACACACACACACACACACACACAGCCACACACACCCACACACACACACACACATGCTCGCATGCACACATGCACGAAAGTACGTACACACGCACGCACACACACGTGCATGAAAGTATGTACACACACACACACACACACACACACATACGCACACTCACGCACACGCGCACACACGCACATCCACGCACACATACACACACTCACGCACAAACGCACATCCACACACGCGCACACACACACACACACACACTCACACACACACACACACACACACACACAGCCCCGCGCGCGCGCATGCATGCGCACATACGCACGCATGCTACGAGAGAGTTTGGGAGGAGGAGACAGAGGACATGGGAAGAGGGACTATCCAGTTTACCTGACAATCCACCAGGATATCCCACAATGGGGGCCTCAAAGACTTGATCCACGTCGGGGTTGCTGAAGCGCCCAAAGTATGTTCGGTGGGATGCCATGTTGCTGCCGATGAAGTATCTTTCCCAGTGTGTTTTAGGGCCATAAGATGCGTCCCCTGTGGGGTTGCGCAGCCAAGACACCGTTCCATTTGTAGGTCCACAGTCGAAAGCGCATGTTCCGTAGTCGTGAGCAATGACAATGTCGAGAAGGCCGTCACCGTCAACGTCTCTGTAGTCAGCTTGGATAGGGTGGTCCAGCCTTTTGATGACCCGTTTGTCCCAGGTTGGGTTTTCGTACCTGTGAAGGGGACGAGGCAGCAAGATGAGGACACTGCCAGCTGCAAGGCATGTCAAATAGCAATGCAACTGGTTTTGCAAGTGATGCGTAGAGCCCCACGTGCACAAGCATTGACAGCAAGACAGCCTGAGGTACAGACTGTCGTCCCACGTATACAGAAGGTTGTGCACACCCCAAGGACCTGTTTTGAAGATTGGAGCAAGAAGACACCGGGGAAAGAGATTCAAAAGAGGGGATGGCTGGTTTCACCAGACGAGATCCCCGAATGCGAGTCCACTGACGAAGACGTCGACCAACCCATCGTTATTTACGTCGAATGCCTCCACTTCGTAGCCGTCAAGCACACTGCCCTCCACAAGCTGACTTTCAAACTTGGGAAACGGTGTGGCACCGCACGGTTGCCCATCTTGGCAGAGAGTGAGGATAGAATCGTCACTCCCGGACGATAAAGCTGCAACCGAAGTGTCTGAAGTGCGAACCGCTCCATTCCTGCAGATAAGCCCTCAACTTTCAGTCTGACATCGTTTTACTTCGCTGATTCTGGGAACAAAAATTGCATGCACTTCACTGGGTTTGTCCCAAACCCCCCGCGGGGCTCACCCGTCAAAGACGTTCACAGAGCCGTTCACATTTTGACAGAATTACATCTATTCGCAGCATTCATCATCAATCCATCCACCCAGGATAGCAATGCGACTGTTGTCATACTATCGTTAGGTGATGGGAATGTTCCATGTACATGTACATGTAACAATACAGGCACATGCAGTCCAAGATTCCCAAGGCCTGGAGTCCAACCCCCTCTAAAACAGTCATTCGACTACGTATCCTCGTCCAGCTTCATTGTTTGCCTTCTATCATTCATGTTGAAGCGTTTAAGTTCAGCCGGGCAACTGTCAATGAAGAGGCAACCCTATCGCAGGCTTAGGTTACTTCCCAGCACATTAAGTGGAGAAGTACTGCAAAATAAGAGTCTGAGATCTTTTGGTCTGTTGTTCCTCTGGATAGGGCCAGCAAGGGTCTGACGGGTTGGAGCGGCGAGATGGGAAGGTGTAAGATGCCTATGACATCCGGTGATAGGCGCGGAAACTCACCCATGATGGGAGATTTCAAATCGAATACCACAGGCTGGCACCGAAACCATAATTAATGCGAGGAAGCAAACCCTTAAGCCTTCTGATAGTCGGCCGTGAGAGAGATCCACCATGTCCGGCATTACCAGCAGGATTGAAAGAACAACACTGCAGCTAACTCTTAATCGTATAATCCTATTCAAATTTCCTTTGCAAATTGGCGTCGAACTGCACAGGGCATCAAGATCCCCGTTCGCCTCCTAGTGGATCGCTGTGTTCACGAAACTTCTTTGAACTTCAAGACTTGACGGAAAAGTGAGTCAGTATTCCAGGATGTAGAAGTCTTGCCTTGGTTGATATTTTGGATTGATCTGGTCTTAGCCCCTCACATGGTCCTGGCGGTCTATAGTACCGAATGAAGGCTCGATTGCTATGCTGTATTCGTGCAGAGTGCGACGTCAAAGCGGCTTAATTTCTATATCGCATGTCGCAGGGTTTTCACGCCTTTTGTCAATCTGGTTGTACGCAAAATTGGTCTCTCACCGCCCAAGAAAGAAGCCGTGCAGTTGCGGCATCTACTTGAGAACTGGTTTTGCCCCTTTCGTAGGGCTTTTCTAAATCTATCTGACGCGTAGATATCAGCGCAGCCGTTATTAACCATTTTTGCATAGCGAGAAGCCCATCCGATCTGGTTTACCAGAGCAGCCTTCCTTCCTGAGCAGCGCCTGAGGGTCCTGTAACGTCACTGACTGTCCGTCAGCTGCAGGAAAGGAAAGGGAAGGGATAAGCACCAAGAAACAACAGGGTCTTGTGCTAGTATAATCATTTAAGCATTTCAGGATAGGTTATCCGGATCCAATCACTGAGTTGGAGTTGGACTGATTCCTTTCCAGGTTTTTTCCGAAGTGAAGAAGAACAAATTCCCCGTTATTCTTTAAAACCATCCGACATGCAGAAGAAGTTTAGCGACATCGTGGGATCGTCACCACTCACCGCGGCCAACATGCAGCACTTTGTGCCGGGAAGGGCTGCCGCGCGGGCCGCTCAAGACAAGCAAACCCGCTATGCTGTCTTGCTGTCGTGTCAGCAGCCGCCTGTGGCCTTCCAAGCCTTCGCTTTTGAAACATTTGGAGGGTTGCATATGCTGATGCGCTGGGCTTGTTGCTCCAGGGGCTTTTGAACCAGGCCGTCATTGCTCAAGAAGATGTGGAGGGATATTTTGTTATTCGACGGGTCAGTTTCATTATTGCGGCCGCTGTGGGTCGCCAGCTGGCCGCTCGCCGGGTGTGACTCATAGCTTGAAACATTTGGGTTCAAGCCCTTGAACATTAATGCCAGTATTGGGCAGGACTTTTTTACTCCACTACGGCATGCCAGTATTGGGCAGGACTTTTTTACTCCACTAGGGCATACTTTTGGCTTCTGTGTGTGTTGTGGACATCTCATCATGCGCATGATGAGATGTCCACAACACACACAGAAGCCAAAAGTATGGAGAACGGTGAAGTACCCGCCTCTGTACACTACAAGACATTAAAATGTGCTATTTTGAATTCTTTAATGAGTAAGGAAACCTTACGATGTAAGGCAAGCGAATTTGCTTGAGCAGCTGCCCTGCAGGGCAATGGCCATGGGATTCTGAATCTTAACGGTTAATGGGTTTCGAAACGGAACACCGCCTTGTAGTGAACTTTTAGTATGTTAACAAGTTTATCGCTTGTACGGTCTTGTGTTGGCAGAAAGAACGTGAAAAGTTCGGCGCAGCGCTGCTCTAGATCTAGTCGGACAAACTTTCCACATAGATCCACGTACGTGAATCTAAGTGAAACGCGTTGGCGCTCTCTCCATTTGATCCTGGCAAAAATCCCCCGCCCCTAACCCCCCCCCCAAACATCCCCTCCCCCCTCCCCCCCCCCTCCCCCCAAAAAAAACTCCCCCGTTATTCTTAAAAGCCCTCCATCATGCAGACGAAGTTACGCCTAAGCCCATGCTGATTTCCACTGCCATCCTCCAAAGAAGAATGCATAATATTTGTACCGTCATTACTTGGGGCCTAGCACATCTAGTTGTATTTGAGTTTTGGTCCTACGTTCTAATGCGGTGGGAGAAACAATGAGAACTGGTACAGCTGGAAAATTACTTTATGGCACGGTACGCAGCACATGTACCAGCATTACAACATATGACCATCTTCGCGTTACGCCCACAAGGAATCTTGATTCGTTTCGTTTCATTTCGAAATACCTGCACTTGAAGTTGTCCAAAATTCTTGCACTTTGTCCTTGCACTGTGTCTGTAAATGCGTGTCTGGCGCTTGTGTGGGGAAGGGTCCCCAATATATATGGGGTGTCAGCCAATTCCGCGTAATCGTAACAGCTCGGCTCACGTGGTACGGAAAGAATCTTCTGCTAATTCCCCCGTTATTCTTTAAAACCATCCATCATGCAGAAGAACTCCTGTTGACCTTCAGGAAGAACGGTTTTGGTAGCTTCTTTTTTCTTTCTTCTTGTTCGGTGTAACTTCCTTCTTCGGTCTGTTGGGGAAAATTCAAGGAGATTTTTTTTTTTTTTTTTAAATGTTTTGGAAAATTAGTAGGCAGATGAGCGCTGTATCGCCTGACCACGAGGACACCGTCCACTGGGCGGGGTGCAGTAATCACCAGTTGTACCGCAAGAGCTTTTTAACGAACCGGACTCTGAAGGCGAATTGGAACTTGGGCGACCCCCAAGATGCCTTACCCTCTCTGCTGCTACGCTTTGGGATTATAGGATGGAGCAAGCCAGCCAGCGGTAACACAGCCTACTTGCATCATCCCGTATCTCAGCAGAGTACGGTGCTGCAATTTGCATTGATTCTCTGCAGCAATGCCGTTAACACGCCCCGTGGGTGTCGGCCTCGGTTGCGCGACTCCTGAGGCGTCCCGATCAATCGTTGGAAGATGCACAGGTCACGCAAAGTTTCTGAATGTTTCAAAACCACTGGTTAACGTCCCCATGTTTCGTTCGAACCGCAATGCTGGGACCGGAAGACCACCAAGGGATGTCACCGTCAACTTCGATCGAGGCCAGGTGGACATTGGTGGTGAGGGATGCGAGTTACGAAGGTAATCTACATTAAATTTCGCAATCATCCCTTGTTACAGATCTCATGGACGAGAGGGACTTAGGTATCCTTGACAGCTGCGGCGGCGACATCGATGACAAAATGAAATCGCCGGGTATTGTACGCCGCTGTTGGTTACCATCCATCCATTTCCGTCTCTATTAATTTCAAAAAGGTGTTATGAGACGTTTTCACTTCAATCTTCTTAATCTGCTTATTTGAGATGAACCACGGCGGTGCCAGTACATGTCGGTAAATTGCTGCCTTTTGCGGGAAAGGAACAATGCATGGATGGCTTGAAGGACATTTTTTGTGGATATTAAGGTATATCACTTGAGTTTCTCAATCCTCATTGATTGATCACAATGTTGGGACATCCCTCAAGGCTGTAATCCCATTAGTAATTGCTACAGGTTAAATTTTGACGGAGAAGATGAGCCCCCATCGAACTACTGTGACCCAATATGGAACTACACGAGTCAGGCTGACTTCTACCCTCTTCCTGGATTGCCAGCGAAAGGGTGGCTCTCGTTGCAGAAAACACAGAGCTGTAAAGTTCTGCCGGTGAGCTCAAAGGTTTTACACCGCAGTGTCTGGAGCTCCTGACCCTGACCTGCATTAACTGTGCTTGATTGACACATACTGATGTGCAAGTTTCAGCAGTATATGCTTGCATCAATTGCAAGTTCACAAGCAACTGCCTTGAGTGCACTTTTGGCGGATACACCTGTAGCCAAAAAAGTTTTGCACTTTTGGGTCCATGCGGGGAAATGTGTGTATACAAAATGCATACCATGCAGGTGCATGAACTTGATTTGCATATCATGTGGACGGATGCCACTGCCTTGTTGCCGTACATGGCCCAACCAGTGCACAGCCTGGGGCAGATCATGATCTGCAGGGCTTCTGGTGATAAGGGCTATCGGCCAATAGAAATGGAAAACCGCTAAGGAACCATCCTTGGCAATGTTGACCTATAACCTGTGGTAACTTGATATACCTCCCCTCTTATTTGGTCTTTGCACTTGTACAGGATGGCGCTGCAGTGGATATCACTGTCGTAGACAATGGGGAAGGCAAGGAGGAGCACACTGTCAGGTATACAAGCCAGCATGGGATGAGGCTTATCAAAAAGTTCTCTTCACGCACATGAACTGCACATTGTGGCTATTTTCTGACATGCAAAGTGCAAAAACTCTGTAAGAAGAGTGGCAATGCTGCTCCTGTGAGAGAAACCAGGCGTCCATAACCGAGCATCCAGTGAAAGTGAAACAATGCTTTAACTTTTTGTCATATTGTCTTCTCCGACATGTTTCTGCCACATATGAAATCGGTTGCTGGGTCCTGCGAGGCATCACCAGGCACTCCCTACTTTCAGGCGTTTACGACCGAGAAATGATTTGAGATCTGTCGTCCAGGGTCCGATTCATTTCCTCTACAGCATATGAGCTCCGGTTCGACCCATTTGCAGAGAAGAAGGGCCTGTACAGCTCGGAAGACAGTTACGCAGCGCCGCCGGAAATCCGAGGCAAGCCCAGTGTACTCAAGGTCACTGTCAAGGAGGCCAACGGCGTGATGACCATCACTGCGGGCCGCCTCAAGCTGGACATCAACAAGGCATGCTTTGCCATCAAGGTAGCCCAGCATGACTTGCAGCTTTGTCACAGCAAAGTGAATGATTTATACGCACTGTAGCATACAACACCATGGGCGGTCGTGGGTTTGTTCTTTGTGGTAATGTTACCAAGAGCAGTAACATTGTTCCTGCAGTTCATCCATGTAGAGAAGAAGAGCATCAACAATCGTGCAGCCACATGCTGCAGTTCCTCTTCTCAGCTAGCAAACAAGTGGTTCCTAGTGGTCAAACAAGGACAAGCAAGATGATCCCATGACAAAATTCTCTGCAGTTGCTGACGGGATTGCGCATGCAGACATCAACATTAAACGATGACCAAAGCACATACACAGTGCTGAGTGAGGATGTGGCCCCTTCAGACAATGGGGCCGCCTACCAATTCAAACTTATCGGCATTGACAGGACTGGTGAAAACGGCAGCATAAAGCGGAAGTGAGTTGCCCCACATGCCATGTCTCAGCCCTTGGCCTCACCAGACATTCCGACCTAGGTGCAAAGCACACTGCGTTCCATTGCAGCAGTGGACGTGCTTTTGATACTTTGGCGTTCATTGGAAACCTTTGCCTGACTTGGGAAGCTCAATAATCAACTTGTATTGCGACATGCGACAACTCACTCTTGCCGCCTCTATTGACCTGAATGTGTGGAGCCCAGTGGGGTGTGAAATAAATGATTGTAAGGCTAAGACGAGATGGAGAGAGGGGGGAGAGGGACAGAGAGGGGGGAAGGGGAGGGGGATGGAGGGAGGGAGTGTGGGGGGGGGAGAAGGGGAGAGGAAGGGAGAGGGAGGGGGGGGGAGAGAGAGAGAGAGAGAGAGAGAGAGAGAGAGAGAGAGAGAGAGAGAGAGAGAGAGAGAGAGAGAGAGAGAGAGAGAGAGAGAGAGAGAGAGAGAGAGAGAGAGAGAGAGAGAGAAAGAGAGAGAGAGGGGGGGGGAGAGAGAGAGAGAGAGAGAGAGGAGAAGGGGGGGGAAAGAGAGAGAGAGAGAGAGAGAGAGAGAGAGAGAGAGAGAGAGAGAGAGAGAGAGAGAGAGAGAGAGAGAGAGAGAGAGAGAGAGAGAGAGAGAGAGAGAGAGAGAGAGAGAGAGAGAGTCCATCATGTTGGTGAGGTTCTCCCGTGTCCATTATAAATATGAGAGCCCACCTTTACCCGAGAGAGTCATACAGAATTACCTCCATGATCAATGCTGCGAGACTAAAGGTATCATATTTGCACTCGGCCAATACAGCTTATTTAACTACTGTGTACAATTCGTACAACTGGCTTAACCATGGCAATATGAGGGTCTGCAGAATTGGCAGTGTCATTAACTTCAAAAAGAAAGCACCAGGCAACCAGTTTTATGGGTTCGGCCAGAAAGCAGGCCTCACCCTCCAGAAGGTGAGTTGCAATGGGCCTCAACTCTACAAATTGTCACGCCAAAAGAATATAGTGTTGTTCAGTACATAATTGTCGATCAGTATCTGAATTATTCTATATGCAAGGACATGCAAATATAATACGCGTCTTCGCGGAGGTGTGTATTGAGTTTGTGGGTGGGTCTTACCTCCCGGGCCTCACCTTCAATGCGAGCGCACCAAGAAATGGACAAGGTGCTTAAGGGAATTAGATACAAATTGAGTTTGACAAGAGAATTCTGATGAGGTTTTATTGGCCATAGTTCTATGATGGTAACCTACTTTCCCTCCATAGGCTCAGGGCAGGCTTCCCACAGGCGTTGCCGTGGGAGTCCGCACCGATTAATCCCGCTAATAGATCGTGGAGCATGAGTAATGGGTTACCAGCAGACTCGGCACATGCTATGATGGATGCTAATGGCTGCAGCAATGTGTGAGATCGTCACTGACCCCTACTTTCATCTCTTAGCACTCGCATACAGTGACATCACATAACGGATAGTATCCTATAAAGTACAGACGGAGTAGCCAACCTTGCTCTGGTGTGATGTAAATAAGGAGTCATTATTCCTGAAATGCTTGCATCCTGGTTTATGGTTGTTGTCGCTGGATTATCTTTACAACATGAGCTGACTCACACCTCTGAGACGGTGCAGGAAGGGAAGTCCCTAACATTCTTCAACTATGACAACTTCGGGTACGCAACATCAATCTGCACGTGCCCTTGTTTCTTGATACCCCTATCAATATCCTCCAATACAGGGGTCGTAGTGTTTTCCAGCACCGTCACTCACATGGCAAAGGAGCAGTTGAAAGTTGTCACTCCCTGACTTCAAACCTCAATTCAGTCCAGGCAACGGATACATAGAAGTAATCTCTGTGATACTGTTCTGCTTGGGGCAGGTATGATCCAAAGAAGTCTTCACAGCCGCTGTACATCTCAGTGCCCCTTCTCATCGAGGTGCAGTGAAACCCCTAGGCCTGCAACCTACCTCACCTGCAAAGGTTTCAGCTTACAGTATGAAATAGAAAGTGAAAGGGCAGGATACGAAACAAAAATGTGTACCAGAAATGGTGAGGCACGACAAAGGAAATCTGTACAGATGTAAAGCGAACTGTTCAAAAGTCAGTGGTAGTAGACCAAGTAGTATCGATGTAAGAGAACTGTAGTAGAATAGCTAGTATTGAAGTTCGGAACCCAACTCAACCAAAAACTCTATTAGCACAGGTACATCTCAGATATTTGATGATAGCATCATTATACACAGGTGTCAAATCATCAGTCAGGTGTACACTAGTACAGAAACAGAGAGAGATTTCAAGGTTATTTGATAGTTGCATAAATGTAACACATCAGGCACCAGCGTGATATTGCTTGACAACAACGCTTTTTCCAAACTTGAATCTACAAACAGACTGATCTCGTGTATGACACGGTCAGGCGCGTCCCGGGAATGCCAAAGTGGCTCATGCTGTCTTCCTGGATAACCCGGGACAAACATACATCAACACCGGGAGGCGACACGAGAATCAGTTGTTTTTTGGAACAAAGTTTGGTGAGCTCAAACAGTTTTTCTTCGCGGCACCGTTGGACTCAAAAGCACCTTTGAGCGGTATCAAGTCCGTCGTCAGCCAGTACACTGGAGTGACAGGGCGGATCCCACTCCCTCCCGTCTGGGCCCTTGGATACCACCAGGTGACTTCCCCACTTACACTTTCCTTCCCCTACCACCTCTACGGTGTCCTAGAGGAGAAATATGGGGGCATCAACAAAAAGACAAATTTTGCTAGAGCAGCTCAAAAGGAATGGCGCTCAAGGCAAAGATATGTTGTAACTCGAAAAAGGCCCTTTTGAAGCTCAACATATGTCCACCTACCATATGATAGTTCCAGTCAGCAATCTAGTATGCTGAGCGCTGATGGTGAACGCATTACCTGAAAGACTTGTTGGGTTACAAAATTTCCCAGAATTTCAGCTTCCAACAATCGTTTCGGATCCCATTTTAAGCGGGCAATTATGCTCACAATGAATAACCCGAACACTGCCCCTGATGCTGGCAATGATATGCTGTTTCGGGGCATCAACAAAAAGGATGCCAAGCTTGCTCTTGTCCCCGCCCAATGTATTCGTCACTGCATTTCCCCATGAGTATATGTGGATCAACGAAGGTCAACGTCCTCCCAGACAGAGTTTTGAGATGCAAAACTACGTAAAAGCTCTGGCATGTGCACAGTGGAATTCTGGCATAGCTAGGGCGGTCAGCAAATATGTCAACCATACCCCTGTCACACCATAGAGGAGAAATATGGGGGGGGGGGGGAGAGGGGGCAGTGCTGAGATTGGCTTTGAATGTCGTTTACTCATCCACAGTCATTGCTTACTGTGGATGTTGATTATGCTTCAGAACACTACAAAATAGCACTCAAGGATGCGGCTGCGGGATGTGCAGGGCTGCTATGGGTACAAGAACGACAAGCTGGTCCAAGATGTATGCCAGCTCTACCGTGAGAAGAATCTGCCTTGCGATGGCATCCACATTGATGTGGACTTTGCCAGCAAGTACCAGTCCTTCACTCACGACGAGGCACGCCCGTTTTCACTCCTCTGGCTCCCCATTGTTGCATTGTTTTCAGACGCTCACGGCAAATTGAAAACATAGCCTAGAGGAGAAGTGGTACTTGATAGTTCGATGTCAATCTCTATCCGTCACCTAAGGGTATTTCAGCAACCTTGCATGAGCATTGTCCAGGCGTGTCGCTCTAGAGACCAACACCGATACCAGTAAAGTAACGCACTCGTGAGGAAGCTAGCCAGAAGCTCTTGCACAGTGAGAGAAAAGCCAGATTCCAGATTCCAATACCACGTGATTGTCTGCACATATAGGCCTTGTCCCCCACCCCGCCCACCAACGCCGGTCACACCCACATACGGACACAGCTCTCCATGAATGTCCCTGCACAACTTGAGGATGCTCCAACTTTTATATTTGGGATTTCCAGGACCCCTTTCAACGCTCCTATTTATGCAGATATGTCAAAGCGCTCTTGTAGTGGAACCATATTTATGTTTAATGTGCCCATGTATTACAACATGTGTAAGTCAAGATAGGGCAAATAGGCTTCGGTGAATTTAACACACATATGCTGTCCCACACACAATGCGTGTAATGGGCCAGTACGTCATGAGCTGATTGGAGGGGCGTGTCCGTACAGACAGCTTTTCCAGATGTATATGAGTTCTTTCAGATGCTGCATGCAAAGGGGTTCCGCTTCAGCACCAACATTGTGGCAAAGATCACAGTGAGCGGGCAGATCCCTTCCGAGTACAAAACACTGCGGGATGGAATCCTGAAGGATGTTTTCATCCAGGACTCCCAGGTGACACGCCCTTATGCAGTTTTGTCAGCAAGAAAAGGATATTGTTGTCACTCCCTCTCTCCCTCCCTCCGTCCATCCCTCTCTGCCCCGCATGCTTACAAACTAGAATTTGGTCCCACACAAACTCCCTCCCTTTCTCCCTCTCGGCCTTTTTTCGCATGCTTGCAGGTCAGAGTTTAGTCCCCAAGGACTCATTGTTTGGTCACAGCAATGAGGTACTTCAATAGTCTCACAATGTTCGTTAACATTTGATGTCAGTAGCAGTGCAGTATACTTGCCGAATGAGGGGTCCCATGCACGTGGGTGCCCGTGCCATAGAGCCTGGAAGATAGACCTCCTCTCTCCCAAATGCATTCCGTGCATCTTTGGATAGAAGCTGCTTGAGCACGTGCAAAACAGGGGCTCTGAGGCCGATGAAGCTTGACAGGCCTATTAAAAACGGACAAATAGGCCGTGTATAAAGCCACACAATATGAGTTGGTATACCAATGGGGATGAGGGGTAGGCCGCAGGAGCCTGGAACAACAAGCCCTACTACATTGGGCAGCAGACCTATGGCAATGATCGGAGCGGCAACTTGTTGATCTCCTTTGGCTACTACCCAGACCTTACCAAGGCACATGATCCTCATATCTTGTTAAGCCATACAAGCTAGTGAAATGTCCCCTGGTCTCATAATATTGCCTTTCAGCTTATCTTACACAGTCGATCAACATTGGTCCCATTTTCGTTAGTGCTTTCCATCGGAGGCAGAGGAACACCCAAGCAATTAGCTGCGGCCACGGCTGGTAGGTGCAACGATTGAAGAGCCCTGCAACTCATAAACCTAAAACTGTGGACACACACACACACACACACACACACACACACACACACACACACACACACACACACACACACACACACACACACACACACACACACACACACACACACACACACACACACACACACACACACACACACACACACACACACACACAAATCTGCATCGGTAGCTACCACTGCACACCCGTGCGCAAGGTTTCTAGACAGACAAAGCGGGATTGGAGAGGCAGATACAAACACAGGATTGCGGGAGATATGGGTGGTG
>MVGU01001487.1:55000-77500 GCA_002005505.1 Botryococcus braunii | reverse complement strand
CCGCAAGGTGTACCTGCCCAAACAGAAGAGCGGCACCCGCTGGCACAAGATTGTGGAGCCCACGCTCATGCCCGGCGGCCTTTCTCCGCCCCTTGAGGTCCCGGCTCCCATGCCTCTCCCTCTCCTCTGAATCAATTGATTGGCTTTGGCTGGAAGTTGACGGATGTGTGCGACATGATGAGAAGCAGGACACCAAGAAAAGGGGGTGTGGTGGGAGGGAAAAGGTAGGGGAGAGACGTTAAGAGACGGGGAGGGAAGAAAAGGGGACGGAAGGAGGCAGGGAGAGAGAGAGAGAGAGAGGGAGAGAGAGAGAGAGAGAGAGAGAGAGAGAGAGAGAGAGAGAGAGAGAGAGAGAGAGAGAGAGAGAGAGAGGGGGGGGCGGGGGGGGGGAGGGAGTGAGAGACAGAGAGAGGGGGGAGGGAGGGAGGGGGGGAAAAGTGTGTGTGTGTGTGTGTGTGCGTGTATGTGTGTGTGTGTGTGTGTGTGTGTGTGTCTGTGCGTGTGTGTGTGCGTGTGTGCGTATGTATGTGTGTGTGTGTGTGGGAGGGAGAGAGGAAGAGCGCGCGCGCGAGCCCGCGCACGTGTGTGTGTGTGTGTGTGTGTGTGTGTGTGTGTGTGTGTGTGTGTGTGTGTGTGTGTGTGTGTTCGTGTGTGTGTGCGTGTGTGCGTGTGTATGTGTGTGTGGGAGGGAGAGAGGAAGAGCGCACGCGCGAGCCCGCGCACGTGTGTGTGTGTGTGTGTGTGTGTGTGCGACTGTGTGTGTGTGGGTGTGTGTGTGTGTGTGGGTGGGTGGGTGCGTGTGTGTGTGTGTGTGTGTGTGTGGGTGGATGTGTGTGTGCGTGGGTGTCTGTGTGTGTGTGTGTGTGTGTCTGTGTGTGTGTGTGTGTGTGTGTGTGTGTGTGTTTTCAAGTGCTAATGCTTAGGTCGTGCGTGTGTACTCCTGCAACGAGGGCGAGGGAAGCTTTCGCCCTGTTCCACTCCTGTACTAAAACTCACTCTAAACAGAGGATGTGCTGCTTGTGGGTGCAGGGCGGCCAGGTGGTCGACGTGGAGGCTCCCGTGTTCCCCAATGCAGATGTGCTGCAGACCTGCCCTCTGTTTGCCTGCGAGGGTGCCATTGTCCCACACAAGGCGGTATGACGCCCTGTGCCCTACCACCCCCTGCTGCAGGTTTGTAACTGTAAATGACTGACGTTCTGCGGCTTTCTCAGTAACTAGAAGTTGTGGGTTTTGTGGCTCTTACTCTTATCAGCACTGGATTGGACTCGGTAGCTATATGTTACTCTTAGCTCATCCCAACAGCGTTGTCAATACCCATGTCACTTGCGGTGGGCTATGATGGCCCCTTGTTCCCAACATGATGGGGGGAGATGGAGAATCGGGTTTCAAACATGGGTGTCCAGCGCTGCGCACCACCAGTGCATCGTGCCATTTTCCGGACCCTGACACTTAATGATAACCATCTTGTATTGCACTATGATGATACTTTCAAACATGAGTCTTGCTAACTGTAGCGAGGGAAACCCGTCTAAAATATCTGCTAGGGATGGTCAGATCTCATCAATGGCATCACCTTGAGAGACACCATCTCAGACGGATGTATGGGGACTCACACCGATTCATGTATAACATGAGTCCGAGGTGTGCTGTGGGCACTATGCAAGACGAATGCAACTTCAAATTTACAGCTTGATGGTGAGCAGGTCCAGCAGTACAGCGGTGAGCTGATGGTTAATCCCAAGCTGATGGCATGCTTCCCCGCTCCTGAAGGTACCGTCAGCAAGTACACCATGTATGAGGACGACGGTCTCACCGAGGCCTACAAGGTATGTTGTACGCGACACCTCAATTATCTGCAGCAAGATTCATACCACTTCTGATTATCATTTAGCAGCTCAGTAACATTTTCCCAGTTTACAAGGCATCTAAGCAACCTGTGATATCCTATCTCTCTCTCTCTCTCTCTCTCTCTCTCTCTCTCTCTCTCTCTCTCTCTCTCTCTCTCTCTCTCTCTCTCTCTCTCTCTCTCTCTCTCTCTCTCTCTCTCTCCCTCTCCCTCTCTCTCTCCTCCCTCTCCCTCTCCTCTCCCTCTCCCTCCCTCTCCCTCTCCCTCTCCTCTCCCTCCCTCTCCCTCTCCCTCTCCCTCTCCCTCCTCCCTCCCTCTCTCTCTCTCTCTCTCTCTCTCTCTCTCTCTCTCTCTCTCTCTCTCTCTCTCTCTCTCTCTCTCTCTCTTCTCTCTCTCTCTCTCTCTCTCTCTCTCTCTCTCTTCACTCTCTCTCTTTCTCTGCGCGCGCGCGCGCGCGAGCGCGCGCGTGTGTGTGTGTGTGTGTGTGTGTGTGTGTGTGTGTGTGTGTGTGTGTGTGTGTGTGTGCGGTGGTGTGCGTGCGTGGTGCGTGGCGGCGAGAGCTAAGAGTGACAGAGGAGGGGGATTCTCGCACGCAACATAAAACACACGCGCGCATAAGAGAGAGAGAGAGAGAGAGAGAGGAGAGAGAGAGAGAGAGAGAGAGAGAGGAGAGAGAGAGAGAGAGAGGAGAGAGAGAGAGGAGAGGAGAGAGAGAGAGAAAGAGAGAGGGGGGGGGGGGGGGGGGGGGGGGAGAGAAGAGGGGGAGACTGTGAAAGACCATTGCATCAAACTCTCTTGAGCACTCAATCCTGGCCATAGAGAAAGCTACCACAGTGCATATGGGGAGGCCTACTTGACAAGGGGGCGTGCGCAGGGGGAGAGCGCCGCGAGTCGTGTGACACAGATTTACCTCAAGCACGGCGGGCCTAAAGGAAGGGACACCCTCGACATGTACCTGACGCACAATGGATACACTCCCCCCGAGGCTTTTGCCGAATTCCGCCTGCTGGGCCAGACCTCTGCCCCATTAGAGGTACAGCCCACGCCACTACTGGACTTCACACCTCGCAAACCATCTGCGCTACCCATAGCATTCTCAATCTGATAAATATTCCTGTTACTAGAAGCATTGGGACTGTAAGCATGAATGGATCCACCTCCTCCGGAGGGAAGTACCAAGAACTACTACAAATTGTTGACATTGTCTCAACCTTTGGTAGGAACAGACATTCTCTAGTTGGACTAGAGAATGTCCTGTCCTCTTTGTCGTAATCAGTTCTGTTTCGTCAAGATTTATAAGAAAGGGTATATCAGTAACATTGTTACATCAACTAACATCATGTATCTCTATATACAAGCTGTCAAAACTGTGCATGTATGTCAAGGTGTAGCTGATGTGATGATGAGTTCAATTTTATTGAAATGCGAGTACTTTTTCACAGAGAACCTTCGTCCATAAAATGACTCAAATGTTAGTGCACTTGAAGCAAAAAGCTGTGCATCAACAGACGTACACTCCATTACGTTTTGAGAGGTTGTACCAGCCGGCAGTCTCTGCAATAGACATACGGGCCTGTTGATCCTGAAGTCAAGGGCATGTGCGCAGGTCCTGTTCAACGGCAAGGTAATTCCAGCAACCAATGGAGGCGACCTCTCAGCTGCCACTAGCACGGCCTATTCCTTTGTGCCTGCGCCGAATGGGGCCATCAATGCCGCATCTGGTGTCTTGTTCATCAAGGTCTTCTTCGACTACGTGGAGTCTGCCAACGGCCCACATGCCCAAGTTGAGGTCATTCGCTGAAGGCGTGGCGGATGAAGCCTACATGCCACTCCACGTGTCTCAAGCACCTGAAACTCCTGAGGGGCTGCATCTCAGACTCTCAAGCACCGGAAGGGCTTTATCTGTTAATAAGCCCGCATGCCGCTGCACATGTCTCAATGTGGTCAGCAGGTATCCCTTCAATTTCAAGCTATTGACGAAGTCCAAGTGGACTGCATTAAGGATTTTGGCATCAAAGTGATGTGTGCGCATGCAGCGCATGTGAGCATGCGATGCAGGCGCACACATGTGTGACATTAGATGGTGAGCTAGATTGTAGCCGAAGGCTTCCTGGACCCCAGGGGATCCGCGCCACATCTTCTGTTGCTGCTTTGCGGGTAGCAGTGTTATACAAGTTTAGCTTATAAATATATGATGTCTTGACACGGTTCATAGCACATTGGATTTCCAGTGATGATGTAGCAAAACGGGCCTACAAGGCGGTCCACGTGACGTCCACGACGGTGCACCGTCACCAGTGTTGACGAGTAAATTAGTGTGTTTATATTTCTATAAGTAACAGTGTCTGTATGCATATGTACATAGATGTATATACATCCTATGTTTATACATTCTCAGATGTTAGCACATTCAACTCTGCTGGGGGCAAGAACAAAAAGAGCAGCAGTTGCCCCACTCCGGTGACCCTTTACGGTGATGACGAATGTCTTGACAATATGCATACTTATAAACAATATCGGCGAGGATTCCAAGATACATGGGGAATTCTCAGTAGCAGCTCATGGCAGAGCTTCTTACGAGTGCGTACGAACAATGTGCCCTGGCTGGCAATAAACTTAATTATATGGGATTAGCTCGCTTTTCCTTGTTCTAGAATTGCTGTGGCCTTCAACCAGAATAATGTTTAAAAACATTGTCAATTCAGGGAAGGAAGCTGCAGCTCCAACCTGTATAGGAAGTCTTGAAACTGCCTTCAGGCAGTTCATGTACATGTCCGGTTTGAACCCAAGACGTATGGAAGGCTAAATTAGGATAATCGCTCAATAAAGGCCGAGTAGAGCTAAATTGGCCAGGCGTCATCGAGACACACGGTCATCTTGTATGTCCAGTGGGAGACGTCAGAATTTGGGTTTCACGCCTGCTGCTGTTGATCGGGAGGACCACCAGCTGCTTCGAACGTCCGTCCAGCTGTAGACAATGTACATATATTCTTCGATAAAGATGTGTCTGCAAAGATTTGAAGATCAAGCTGTCAACTACTCAAACATAAAAGTGAAGCTTACCCTAGCCCCAACCACGTATCCTACTTGCAGAGGAGCAGAATAGTCTTTAACAATCGCACGTATTGTCAGATCCTCTAACAGTCCTCGGCGTTGGCGTCAAGACCATTAGGACAGATCCAGAAGGGTTAACGTTGTCTTGACACCCCTGCTGATTTTATGGAAAATGGGAGTGACACCGCATTTGCAAATTTGTCTTGTGCTGTGCTACACTGCATTAAGTGACATTCACGAATGCCAGACCGAAGAGTGTTGAAGTTTTTCAATAAAACACTGCACACATGTATTGCAATGTGGCTTTCTGGCAATGTGCACACTTCATAGTTCTTCATTACGGAACAACAACGGTAGACCGATGTCCTTCCCAAAGAAGAACTACCGATGTCCTTCCTAAAGAAGAACTATGAAGCATGTGTGTGTGTGTGTGTGTGTGAGCTGTGTGTGTGTGTGTGTGTGTGTGGTGTGTGTGTGTGTGTGTGTGTGTGTGTGTGTGTGTGTGTGTGGTGTGTGTGTTTGAGTGTGCATGAGTGTGTGTGTGCGTGAGGGGTGCGGGAGGGGGGCAGAGAGAGAGAGAGAGAGAGAGAGAGAGAGAGAGAGAGAGAGAGAGAGAGGGAGAGAGAGAGAGAGAGAGAGAAGGAGAGAGGAGAGAGAGAGAGAGAGAGAGAAGAGAAGAGAGAGAGAGAGAGAGAGAAGAGAGAGAGAGAGGGGGGGAGGGAAGGAGAGAGAGAGAGAGAGAGAGAGAGAGAGAGAGAGAGAGAGAGAGAGAGGAGAGGAGAGAGAGAGAGAGAGAGAGAGAGAGAGAGAGAGAGAGAGAGAGAGAGAGAGAGGAGAGGAGAGAGAAGGAGAGAGAGAGAGAGGAGGAGGGGGGGGAGGGAGGGAGGGAGGGAGGGAGGGAGGGAGGAGGGAGGGAGGGGGAGGGAGGGAGGGAGGGAGGGAGGGAGGGAGGGAGGGGGGGGAGGGGGGAGGAGGGAGGGAGGAGAGGAGAGAGAGAGAGAGAGAGAGAGAGAGAGAGGAGAGAGAGAGAGAGAGAGAGAGAGAGAGAGAGAGAGAGAGAGAGAGAGAGAGAAGGGGGGGAGGGGGGAACAAGCTAGCGTTGTAGTGGGCAACGTTAAAACACGTAACATGGGTAATATTACCGCTCCCACCTGACTTGTGATGGAAACCATGTAAGGGCTGCGTATGGATTCTAAGCCCAGGCTTTGACGGTGCCCTAGGAGGTTCTGAATCGCAGCACGTCTGGCATGCAGGAACGCCTTGGCGGAATCTTATTAGGTATCATTCTAACGATTTTGGCTTTGTTGCATGACCATAGATGGCCCGAAGGGTGAGAGCTGAATGCTCCTGAAGGAATAAATGAGGTTAAATAAAGCTTGTCGCCCCAAACCTGCAACCCTTGAAAGACCGGTCGCCGTTTCTACTGTTCTTCGGAGAGTTTGTTTGCAATGCCCAGAGGGCTTGAAAGCGTTGGGACCGCCTACCATACTGAGGGTCCCATATGGGTCCCATATGGCATGCATGAAACCCCCTGGGAAGAAGACAGCTCTGTCTGACCCAGACCAAGCATCCGTCACCTGGACACGGGGACACACCGAACAGTAGGCCAGCCAAAAGAAAGGAACGGAAGGCGTTCCTGTGCAGAAGAAAATACATCTGTGCAAGTTGCCAAGCAGAAAGGAGATTAAAATGGCTCACGACATTTTGTGACTGTACGTGTACCGCACCTGTTGATGTTGGACTCTAGGCAGGTTTCGGCCCTGTACGATAGGGCCCACACGTCAATCAAGAGCCAATTCCCCTGACGGCAGTCCACTATTTTGTTGAGATTGCGTTCGAGATAGGGCCCTTATCATGTTCCGGCTCAATTGTACAGCCTATTCCGACAAGCCCAAACAGAGGGGCCTTGTCCAGCCTTCCGAGATTCAGTTGCAGACCAGACGTTCCTGTTCTCCTTCGGCATTCGGAGTCTTTAGAAAGTCGGCGGAGATCCTGCAGTGGAGATCCTGCAGTGATTCCATTGTGTTCATTGATCTCCGCAGACCAGGCAACCGTCCTTGCCGGACGTGGTCGTTGTCAGAACTGAACCCTCCTCCTCCAAAAAGGTATCTCTTTTATCAAGCCTCAATGCTGTGTTCACTTTCTGGGTGGCAACCCTCTTGCTTTTCCAAACGAGATTAAGAGCAGAGGAGCAGATAACTGGCTCCAGTCGATCTGCCGAAGAGAGTTGTATATAACGCGAGGGGTATGGACTTTAATGCCATTACTTGTCGTAAATAGCTAACACGTTTTCCATTTTCCCAAGCTAGTTTGTCCTGAGGTGTGGTATACTGATGTGCTGGACCTGCAGTCTGCAATGACCGACTCGGCAACAGACCAGTGCGACGCAAATATAGTTATCGTCGATGCGGATGAAGGGGATACTTTCTACTGCCATAGCATCTCTGAGACTATTCAAAATTTCTATAAAAACGCCCAAAACGGAAGCGAGGTATGTTGCCTTGACCTAAATTGTGAGGGGGGGGGGGTACGTGGGATATGGAAGAAAAGCACCCTAGATTTCAGGATGAAGGGTTCCAAATTCTTAAACCCTAGGTCACAGTGAAGTGTTTTGCGAGGGATGTTTCAATTGAATGAATGGATCATCCACTTGTTCTTCGTTACTACCTATAGGTTGAAGGAGGGAGGAGCTGTGTTCCAACGTGAAGGTGCTCTCAGTCTGCGAAGCTTCACAAAGTGTGTGTACTTCACAAGGTGGACGGTTTGCAGGTTCGGAAGCTGATTGTCACTCCTGGAACTTACTATGTCAGGATTCACCCTGAGCACCCATGGAACCCGGGGCATCATATAAATGTACGGCTCCATCCCTGATTGAATGGCCATGTCAAATACTGCAGTCCCTGGTGAAGATGGAACTTCTTGCCCACCCCCCCACACCCCCCCTCCCCCCAACACACACACACACACACACAGACAAACACACACACACACACACACACACACACACACACACACACACACACACACACACACACACACACACACACACACACACACACACACACACACGCGCGCGCGCGCGCACGCCCGCACGCCCGCACGCCCGCACACGCACGCGCGCGCGCACGCACGCACGCACGCACACACACACACACACATAGAGCGTGTGTCTTGAAAGCAAACAACCTCCCCCCCCTCTCTCTCCGCCCCCCTCTCTCAATTTCTCTCTCTCTCTCTCTCTCTCTCTCTCTCTCTCTCTCTCTCTCTCTCTCTCTCTCTCTCTCTCTCTCTCTCTCTCTCTCTCTCTCTCTCTTGGCTTCTCTCTCTTGTTTCACACGCACTCACACACGCACATGCACGCACACACACACACACACACACACACACACCACGCACACACACACACACACACACCACACACACACACACACACACACACACACACACACACACACCCACCCACACACACACACGCACACACGCACAGGCGCACACACACACACACACACACACACACACACACACACACTGACACACACACACACACACACACACACACACACACACACACACACACACACACACACACACACACACACACACACTCACACATGCCTGCCGCTGTGCCCATTCCATAAAAGATATCGCACTGAAGAAAGAAACGTGTGTAAGAGCACGATGTGACAACTGCGGAGGGGTAGGAAGAGGACTGTGAAAGAGAATTCAGCCTTAGTCCAATTAAGGCGGTCGCGGCCTTTCCTATTGATCTTGACAGGCATCGAAGCCTCTGACTGGCCATGGGGTGTAGGGGATCTGGTATGGGGCTATCTGGATGATCTGAAATGGGACTGGGCTCAGGTGTCGGGCGGGCCACGCCCTCAGAAAGCCGTGCCCGTTGAGATCGAGATGAATGGGGTCACATTGCTCATGACCGACCGGAAGAAGGGGGCTGTTAATCTGTCAGAGGTGTACAACCTGCATCTGACAGGCCTCACTCTCATGTATGCCCAAGAGGCTCTGCCATACACCCAGGTGAAGCTCACCACCCCTCAATTGCTCCACACGTTGTCAGTTCCATCTTGTGCCCCTGTAAACACATGCGGCTCCGTACAAGACTGTGCTGTTTCCGATTTCCTTCCAGGCTTGAGAAACAACTGTTTGGCTAGGAAGGCGCGCATCTAGGAAAGTTTTTGCGGCAAGCCGGCCTGAATTCTTGACGACTGACTTCTTGGTATACCTTCAGTCGTCCTCTGCCAATTCCTGCGACTATTGATTGGATTGCGGTGCCGAAAAGGGAGACATTGCACTACATGTTGGTGGACGCTGATTGCCCAGTCTCAAAAGCCTTGGGCGGGTAGGCAGCGTCAATGTCAACAGCCAGGCGGTGAGAGGAGGCGGGACCCTGCAGGGGACCATCACTGCAATCGCTGAAGACAAGAAGTCCTTTACGGTGAAGCTCCATGCCGGGTACCCAGGGTCCCCAGGGCACCCTGGAGTGTTCGAGATGAGCAAGGGCAGGATGGTAATGCTCTTCGATGGGAAGACGCGACTGCCTCGCACCAGTGTCTTTGGAGACATGTATGAGCACGGCATTGAGGCGGTGCCAGGCCAGGAGGGCTGCTATGTCTTTCAGGTACATGTCCTGCTAGCCAGTGTTCTCTGGACTTGCATCAAACACTGAACGCACAAGCACTGCCAGAGTTCAAGCTTAATTCATAAGAACCACTTATGGGGAGCCGGGGTGGGGGAAGGCAAGCATATGAATGCCCGCTTCATCATGTTGGGGATACCTCTGGCCTTTTTGCAGATAGCAGTTGTAGTAGTGGTAGCAGCAGTAGTAATTGCAGGGGTGGTAGTAGTGGTAGTAGTAGTAGTAGTAGTAGTAGTAGTAGTAGTAGTAGTAGTAGTAGTAGTAGTAGTAGAAGTAGTAGAAGTAGTAGTAGTAGTAGCAGTAGTAGTAGTAGTAGTAGTAGTAGTAGTAGTAGTAGCATTATTGGTAGTGGTGGTAGTGGTGGTGGTGGTCGTAGGGGCGGTGGTACTGGAACTGATAGTGGCGGTGGGGGTGGGAGTGGCAGTGGTGGTGGTGTTGGTTGCAGTAGGAGCAGTAGCAGTGGGGCCCTTCTTTCTGGGTGACCCATGCAGCACTTGATCGCTTGCCAGCATAGGGGGAGAAAAAAACACTTGGCTGTTTTGAAGCAAACGCGGGGCGGGCTGGGCACAGGGTGGCTACGAGGGCGCAGTGGTCGGGGACCTGATAGCGTACCCCGCTCTTACCGGCCGCCACTGCGTCGAGGTGTGCGGCGATGCAGTTTGCCTCTCCAACATAAACATCCATGCTGGCCCCTGCCATGCTGTCTGTGAGACCAACAGGGGCCCAGCCGGGAACACGTACGCCTCATCCCGAACCGCTTACCTTCCAAAATGACATCCCCACGACATTGAGAGGCGCTTCATATTTCGGCTGTCAGAACCGGGGACACGGGGCTGCTGTCCATTGCTGACAATCGGACACCCTGCCTTCAGCTTCCACCCAACCTTCTCTCATTACGTTCCGTATTTTCCTGTTAGGACAATCGGACACCCCGCCCTCTGCTCCCACCCTGCCTTCTCTTTCTTTCCGTCTGCATCGTCCTGTCCGGCTACCAGGACATGTAAATTTTGGCCTGGCTGACCCAATGCATTACTCCCCTCCAAACCAGACGGGCCTGTGGGGCGGACGTGGAGGGGCAGACTAAATTATTTCCTGCCTTCTCTACAAGCACTGCTTTCGACCAATTTAAACTTCTGCCCCTCGTAGGCTGCGCGCAGGGCCTACATCTCCTTGCAAGGCAATGTGCAAATAGAACCAAGTGCAAGAAGTTGCAGTGACATGAGCAAGTTCACGCTGCAAAACCATTGGCATGCATTGGAAGGGGAACATGAGGCATAAAGTGTGGGTTTGGAAATCACACAGGTAGTATGTGCGTCTGTTATATCCCAGGGTGAGGCTTCCTGCTTGTGATGGGGCTGTGCTTTGTTGTAAAGGCAGGCAAGGCCCTTCCACAGGCTGCTGCTCCCTGTTATCAAAGCAGATGGAAGTAAGGAAGGGAAGGAGGGAGGGAGGGCGGGAGGAGGGGGAATATCGAGGACGAGCCAGTATGGCTGGAGGGTGAGAACAAAATGTCGACGTAAGCATATTGGGGACTTGGGCAGGTACGATGGCATCAAAATCGTGCCCTGGCCGCAGCCCATAGGAGAGGAGGGACAGCTACCGCTGGTCTCCGTCTCAGCTGACGGCATCCACTGCGGCAACTCAAAACGCGGCCCGACCATCCGAAACTGTGTCGTCCGGAACACTCCAGATGACCCCATTGCCATCCACGGTGACTCCTCTCTTGTCCAGCCCCCTGCTCTATACCCACCTCCTGTGCAAGACCAGCCCACCTCCTTGCCTAAACAAGCTTCTGCTGTGCTCCCGTCCCACAAGGGCTGAACTTAGCCGGGTTGCGCCTGCCACACTGGGAGTGCTCGCGCCTCCTTGCCGTGGTCATCGGCGTGACTTGGAACTTTGAAGCTCCTCACGAGTAGATTGCGTCAAACAATCGAGGGCAGCTACCAATCTCGATGATATGTCGGAGAAGGTTGCAGCACAGCAGACCAGAAAGAGTGTGTTTGCGCCTCTCAAGGGGTGATTGCATTTCAGTTTCCTCCCTTTTATTCGCTTCCCATGATGCGCATGGTGGCTTTCGAGAGGTCGTTTTTGGAAAATTATGTGGAGTTCACTAGGCCTAAGGATCAGTTTGGCTACGTTGGATCTAGGTCCGTAATAAGTAATAACGGAGCTTATAAGGCCAGGCGTGGCTGGTGAGAGGGGCGCGCTGGGGTACACAGGGACGTTCTTTCACGTGGCGAGCTTTGCACCAGAGCAGCGTTCCATCACCGTGCTGAACGTGATGGGCTGGGTTCAGGATCCTCAGGTGCCCCCCTGTCCCTCCCCTTGTCCTGTGTGCCACTCTTATTTGAGTTCATGTGCAATGGATGGGACATGGACACGAATACATGCGCTTTTCAGTGGTGTGGACGCAACTCTAATTTGGGTTGCTGCGCACCCCACGCAATCGCGTCGGTTTTTTATCGCTCACCCGCCATTTGAAATCAGTATGAGCCAAGTTGCAACCAAGTTGCAACTAGACTTTTGACATGCCATTTCGTTTCTTCATTGGTAAATACTGTTTGCGGAGCCAATCGCTTTTAAATCCTCTCCAAGGAGTGGAAGCAGGGACCCATAGTGGTTTAATCTCCCTTCCCCCCCCTCTCGGCCTCCGCCCGGCCTTGAACGACCACCACCCAATCCACCCTCGGCTGTTTCCAAGACCCTTGGAGGACACAGCGCTTGGTCAGCTTCCCTTTTCTGACATCAGGAAGAGCATCCCGACCCGCTGAATCACACGGTACGCTTTCCCTGTTACCTCCGAGCACGTTTCTGCTTCTGACCCAAGCACTTGAGCAAGCGTGTGTAGATGCAAGGCAAGAATTCCATGCTCCAAGCATGAGTACCAGCATCACTTCCAGAGTCCCGCGGCGCACCGCTTCGAGGTCCTCTTCTGCAGGACCCGCCCCGCACCTCATCAGCCTTTTCCGTCCATCTCCGCCGCGCCAGAAGCGCCAGTCTTTCCCTGTCGCGGTCTTCGCATTCAAATTTGCCCCATCCTCAAGATTTTGCAATTGCCCCAGACGGAGCCACCAGCAGTAATGAGCGTCTGAGAGCAGATGCGGGGGTGGGAGCTCAGGTGGGGGACCCCATCACATGCTACTCGTACACCAACGAGGCCCTGGGCTCGGCAGTCGTCACGGCCGTTGAAAAGACGGACAACTGCTGCTGCGAGGGCAGCACGTGCACCCTGTGGGGGCAACGGTGCCAGCTGCATACTCTACGCGCCTCCAAGATCACGCTCGACGCCTGGCCAGAGGCCTTCAACAGCGGTGGTGAGAACTGCTATCTGGAGAACTGGGGCTGCCAGGGCTCGGGCTTCCTCATCCTGAACAACACCCTGGAGTGGACGCGCGCACGCGGAATGATGCTCAAGTGCTGCAACGGCTCCATCATTGGGAACAAATGCAAGGGTGCGACGGGCTTTGTCCCTGGACTGGATTTGTCCTCTGTCGACCTTGAGGCTATGTTGCTTTGCCACCCCCATGCTTGGAATGGCTTTCTGCACCGGCCCTAGTTTGTTTCTGCGCCTGTCTATTGTGTTTTTGTTCCTACCTATTCTATTTCTGCTCCTTCCTAGTGTGCTTGTGCATCTGCGTTGTTTGTTTCTGCGCATGCCCAGTGTCTTTCTGCACCTGCCTATTTTGGCTTTGTTGGCGTCATCTGGGAGGCAGCAACCCAAATCACATTGCGATCGTTGCTTCCGAAAGGAATTTAAGGTGGGTTCATCCCTAAAATGTAATTCACTTTTTTCAATGAACGTTACGTCCTTCGGCCTGAGAATGTGTTTTGTGTGTGTGTGTGTGTGTGTGTGTGTGTGTGTGTGTGTGTGTGTGTGTGTGTGTGTGTGTGTGTGTGTGTGTGTGTGTGTCTTTGCGCGCGGGGGCGCGCGCGCGAGTGCGTGGCCGGCGCATGGGTGTGCGTAGTCTGTTAGCTGCATCAGAATTGAGAAAAACTGCTGATAGAGACAGATATAAGAGATATCAGTACTAGCTCATGCTACAACAGAAGCCGAGCACGTGCGCGCAGCTGTGAAGGTAGCCCGGCTGCATACAGGGATGCCGTTTTTGATGTTCCCGTCTCTATTTTTGGTATTAGGAATGCCCAGCCGCTCCTTCCGTGTCTGGCCTGATCTAGACAAGCGCATAATCAGCCACTATGGATCGTCCCTTACACGCAGTGCATCACATCAACGCCACATCCATGTCAGCAAGGTGCAAAGTCCATTGAGAAATTCACGTTTGAACGGGGAAAGGTAGCCGTTTCAGCAAGAGGCTCGACTTGACCACATTTGGTCTCAACAGGATCCACGGGCTCCCGCAGGTCAGACGCATGCTGCTATCAAAATGGAGCCTGAAGCCGCAGAGTCGGGCTGGCTGGAGAACATTGTCATTCAGGACAACGTCTTTGAAGATGTTGGATACTTCGTCAATGTGCGCAACCCATCGCAACCCTCGTTATTTGTCTCGCTGTATTGGCTTTTGCAACCTCTGGTGATGTGGTGTGGCTAGTAGCTAGACTCCTTGGAACATTGCCTGGATGTTCAAGGACAGGACTCTGGCTCAAGATGGAGCATTGGCACTCTTACTGTGGATGAAGTGAAGTAAACAACACTCAACATTGAACATGCTTTGCCGGCTTCTTCCAAATCATTCGCCCAAAGAAAATCAAGCTAACGGTACTAGCTAGGCATTAGGCATTACACTTGGGGACAGTAGCCTTCAAAATAAACATTTTGCCTGGATTCTACTTTAAGCTCCTTTGTACCTGATCAAGAAGCTGACTTGCATCTGCTTTTGGTGGCTCACGTGACATCCTAGAGGCATCTGCTGCTTTATTCCTGACCTGGCAGCTTGTGGCGCGCACTTCAGTCTTCACAAAAGACTTGAATGGATAGCTGTCTGGAGCCCACCTAAATCTATTGGGAGCAACATCGAGTCATAGAGCAAATTCCTTCTTTCAAATGAAAGCAGCAGACCCTTGGGCGTTATCTTACGTTCTTGCTCACCATCTCCAAAGTTTACAGATATCTATAGATACAGCTTTCACCCCTTTCCCAGTTGCCCTCTGAAAAGCTCCAACTCCTCTCTCCGTGTAATCTGAACCATGGAACATATATCGGCACAGTGTCAGCACTGCTTCCATTTCTGTCAAGCTTTTTCATGGGTACCAATCTTGTTCCTGCCTTTCTTGCGAGGACCTTGAATGGTGCCGCGCTGGTGGAGAACCCCGCGGCCCACATCCATGCTTAAATGAGGACGCAGGTGGATTCTCTTGAGGCATGTAACTGCGATGAGTGACGGTCCAGCGGCAGGACATGCTTGTTGTAGCACCGACAAGGAGCTGACAGATGGTGTGAGGGACGTCAGGGATACGGGATTCGTATAGCTGGAGTATCGGGATCAGGCGGGAAAGGACAGTGTAGTCGCAACTTTCTGATTGTCGGAAACAAGTTTATTGGGGGAAACAGCACCCCTATCTTGCTGGATCAGGTGCTTGGCACTCCTCCCTTTCCCTCTTCCCCCTTCTCCTCTTCCAAGCCTTCGCCAAGCATGTGTGTGCATCACCTTCCTTCAGTTGTCGAAAGTTAGTCCCTGCCGTTCAGGTCATGTCCCAAAATGGCGTCTCCCTTGTTGAAAGCCATCTCAGCTCCGAATCGTTGGTACGCTCGGAACGCTTTCAAAATACAATGACGTGCGTCTCGCCTGTTGCATGCATTTCATATTCTAATACATGTACCGTAGTACTACAGTTCATCAGTAGCTTTCTGGTTCCAAACTCGCCGCTTGCATTAGTTGTGTGCGGCGTGCTTGCCGACTCCAGGCAGGCGTCAATCAAGGGGTTTGGCTGTGATGATTTCCTGGCAGGTACTGACGGGCTGGGTATGGTCGGCTTTCGGGCAGGTGGATAATGTTGTGATCACGCAGAACACCTTTGAGGAGCCCTTCAGGTATCCCCCGAAGGGCGGATACAATCAGCGGAACGGGGACTCGGCCCTCATCTATGCGACGGACAGCAACAACATCCGCATCATGAACAACCACGTGGGGACCCTGGGTCAGCACGCAAATCACAACAAACTCTGGGCATGCGACCCAAAGACCGTGACCAACTGGGTTGTCTTGGAGAGGGAGCACCGTCCCCCACCCCCGCAGGCTCCGCCCACTCCAGAGCCTGTTCAGGCAACGCTTCCAGTGGAGACTGCATGACTGCCCCCCCCCCCCGCCCCCCTCCTGGGTGGCCACATGGGATTGCATGCATTGCAAGGCTAGTTTAAACTTTCGATTTGAGTCCTCTCCACTCACAGGTTTGCAAGTGATGACACCAGACTGGGTGTAATGGGGGCCTTTGCCTAGGTTGTTGGCTGTAGTCCTCTCCTCATTACATCCGTACAAAGTTCCACAGACATGCACTGACAGGTACTTGATGATGAGCTGTAAAGCAAAAGCGGTGTGATGCATCTGAGAAGGGCGCGCTTCAAACTCGGCATTCTGAGATCCAATGGAGTGTGGTTGCTGAGAGCATCGACTGTTTTCATTCAGAGATAGGACAACGGCGCTACTCCTAGTTAGCCCAGCTCGCGATGATGACAGTGATTTTAGTGCGGAGAAAGGTTTCTGGGCGTCTCTTGGCAAACGATTAGAAAGAAACTCGGGGTGCAAACCTCACTTGCATTGAAACCCCCTCTTCCATGGGGGACCGCACATGCAGGGACACCAACACAACACATGCCGGCATGCCAAACGCCACCCAAGCACCAGAATACAAATGCAACATCAATGTCAGAGGCGTATCACAGCGACAACCTATGTATCTGACAGGCATAAGGTTTTACATGTGTTCCTGCTATATGCGAACGTGTTGCTTCCTCTGCTACTCCCTCCCATGCTCGTCATGTCCTGCTGCCGACATTGCTGGCCAGCGGTTGTGGCCCAGCTTGGGCCAACACGCTCCATCATGCGGCCCCACGCGTTTTCGATCGTCCGCTAGAAGAAGGTACATCGAGGTACGATTTGAAGGGATGCTGACATGTTCACGTCTCCAGCTACGGGTTAGAATAGTAGTGCTATGCCTACGAGCCTGGCAAAACCTTGCACAAGCACTTTGCCAAACCACATTCTGGTTGCTGTTTTAGTCTGAAAGTTAGGGGATTTTTCTTGAGTGTGCGACGGCAGGTGGGGCTACCGAACAGAGTTGGACGCATAGTATGCTTTTCCTTTGATGCTTACCGGCAAATGTATACGTTTTGATCTTTGATTTAGATGTCTGTTATTTCTATGATTTGAAGAGTTTAGAGAATATTTGCGTCGATCTTCCTCCCGGCTCACATCTGCTTCGAGTGGGAACCTCCGAGCAGGCCAGAGGTTATAATGACGGGCCCAATAGTATCAGGACTAGGACAGGTAGAAATTTCAGCAGCACATGCTATTCATCCAAGAACGGTTCCACCGTCTTTCTGGGTTCCCCGGGGATGTATTCTTGCAAAGTCTCTGCAGAACAGAGAGAGGGTAGGATTACAGAGTTCAAGGCAGTCAAGAATGTTATGCCAGGTAGCAGAGACTGTTGGACCAGTCAGCAAAGTACCAGGACCTCCACCAGTTGGAGTGGACCTGGACAGCCCTTACTCACTAACGCAGGTCAGCCCCTCTTCCTTTTCAGACCCCCTCTCCGAGATAATTTCAGATATTTTGTGATAATATGAAACCCAGACTGAACAATGCTAGCCGGGATGCAATGCATGCTGTAAGTATGTGAGAGGGGGCAACTTCTGTCTTGAGTCCAATTTACAGCAAGGAGACACAGATTGCTACTACCTAGGAGGGTTTGGGCGAGATGGAAAATGCGGTGGCTATGGCTTGCGTGGGATAAAGGCTTGGCCTGGGACATGCAGGAAAGCATCGACTTTTACAGAACTCATGGCTACGTTCGCTTGAAGAACGTTTTCAATGCCGCAACTCTTGAATATTACGGAGATGCAATTACACGATACGTCAAAGCGACTGAACATGTATGACTTCCTGTGTGACCTGCAAATGTTTTTCGCAGGTGTACAGGCGTACCAGTTAGGGTTAGACGTCTGTTCCAGTATATTGCTTCATATGGCAAGACTCTTGGTGCATATGGAAACCTAATGAGAGCTAGTCTGTGCCGAAACCCCTCCCATTTGCAGCTCATGGTGTTCACCTGCTCTTCTTGTGGAGTCAGGAGGAATACTGTTGCACCGCAAGTTGCCTTCTGACCATGCGGATGACCCTTTGCATTGCTTTACGTTAGGTTCTGAAGGCAGGATGATTGATATGGAGAAATGGGTATGCAGCCACCTCTTGAGGATGATTCTGCATATGCAGCAGCATTTACACAGGTCCTCAACATCTGGGAGCATGATTTGCTCGTGCGGGAATTTGTTTTTGGATCAAAGCTGGCAAAGATTGCCGCAGACCTTCTTGAGGTTTGTACCTTTACCAATTCATGTTTTGCATGGGATGTGGGATTGCATCCATATGAGGGTGGTGGTGGGGATGGGTAATTGATGGCACACGCATAGCGTATCTAGCTTTGTACATCATCTCAGGGGAGTCATTTTAGGCAATGACGGGATCCCCTGGAACTGGGGATGAATAATGGTGTACGATTGAGAGAGTATCTGGGATCCTCATGCCCCTGGAAAAGGGTTTGGACCGCTGGAGGGATTATGATACAGGTAAGTGGGAATCAGGGAAGCAGGAAACATAAAATGCAAGGTATTTGAAAGGACTTCTGTCCAGCGTTGCTTCTGCCACGAGCTTCTCCTTTGAATCTTCTCTCTCTCTCTCTCTCTCTCTCTCTCTCTCTCTCTCTCTCTCTCTCTCTCTCTCTCTCTCTCTCTCTCTCTCTCTCTCTCTCTCTCTCTCTCTCTCTCTCTCTCTCTCTCTCTCTCTCTCTCTCCCTCTCTCTCTCCCCCCCCCTCTCTGTGTGTGTGTGTGTGTGTGTGTGTGTGTGTGTGTGTGTGTGTGTGGGTGTGGGTGTGTGTGTGTGTGTGTGTGTGTGTGTGTGTGGGGGGGGGGGGGGTGAAAGACACGAGCCCCACCCCTCCCCCTCAGCACACTCCGCACCCCCCCCCCCCCCCGACGGGCAAAACACACACACACACACACACACACACACACACACACACACACACACACACACACACACACACACACTCACTCACTCACTCATTCTCACCCTCGGCCTGAACCTGTGAAGGGGTGGTCAGTGGCAGAGCAAGCATGGTCAGAGGTCAGGGATGGTTAAGTTCAGCAAATGCACTGGCAATGCCTTCTGGTTTGAGAAGTAGTGACTTCTCAGGTGGAAGGAGTTCGACTCTATCATGACCAGGCCCTGTACAAGGAGGCTGGTGGAGGCCCTACTCCCTGGCATGCAGACCAATACTACTGGCCCTTGACCACAGACCGTGTTGTTACAGCCTGGGTTCCGCTCCAGCCTGTTTCAGCAGACATGGGCCCTCTTGCTTTTGCAGAGCGAACACACACACAGGTGAGGTTTCCACATCATCTCATGTTCCTAATCGAACACAAGGACAAATCTAGGGTTGCAGCAACAGGGGCTCTGGGGCTGCAAGGGTATAAGCAGATTTACTGTTATGACTGGTGACTTGGCAGGAGGTTATGACCAGGAAAGGGGTATCGGCCGTCATGGAGTTGGCTGCTGCCATGTGGATAATAGTGGCATGTTCTGAACATCCAAAGCAAGAACTTGCAATAGGGTCGAAGGCATCTTCCAAATGTGATGGTGATCTTCAAAAGCTGTGGTATTGTGTCGTGGCTGCATGCCGTGGAAGGGAGGCTCAGGAGAGGAGGTTGTATATTGTTCGGGCTGTTGCTATGAGCAGCTGAATTAATGTGTGGAGACCAGGACTTGGGTGCCAAAACAATGGGCATCAGCGCGGAGAGTGAGAAGATGCTGGACAACGCAATCAGTACTGGAGGGTACAACATACACGATGCGCCATTTGACTTGGGTATGTATCGTAGTCCGATATATGCTGTTCGTAAACTTGGAGGTATTTGTCCTCTGGAGCATGCAGTTTTTATCGTTACTCTTTTCGAATATTGAGTTGTTGATATGATGCCTGTTCCTTGCCTGTGTTTCGCCAGTCTTGACAGGCTTGAATCGTCTGGTATCTGAATAAGGCTGCAGTTCTCTGTTTGGAATTGTTAATGAGCCCAGAAGTTTGTTAGGTGAGTTAAAGAGTGAGCTCACACCAGGGTGTTGCTAAGTTGAACTGTGAGCTCACACCGGGGTGTTGCTTACAGGGGAGGTTAGCTTCCATTCTGGCTGGATTGTGCACCGAGCCAACGGCAACTCAACGGGCCGAGTACGGCGTGTCATGACCATGATCTACATGGACAAGGACATGATCATGGGGGAGCCTCAACATGCTAATCATCACGCTGACTGGGAGAGGTGTGACTTGAACAACCTCCTCTTGTTAAGAATAGTCACGGAGGTGGAGCTAGACATTCATTAGCACGGGGAGCAGTGCCTGGTCTATGGGCTGTGTCTTTCAATCCGTGCGTGACTGGCAGTAGCTGGGATTGCTCTACTAAGCAGCCGTGTGAATTTTGCGGGGTCATTTTCGTGCGTGTGTGTGTGTGTGTGTGTGTGTGTGTGTGTGTGTGTGTGTGTGTGTAGGGGGGGGGGGGCTGGGTGCGTGCGTGTGTGTGTGTGTGTGTGTGTGTGTGTGTGTGTGTGTGTGTGTGTGTGTGTGTGTGTGTGTGTGTGTGTGTGCATGTGTGGGGGAAGGGTGGGTTGGGAGGAAGGAGGAGGTTTTGATTGTGATGTCCTCTGTTCATCATGTTGCAGATGGATGGTGCGAAAGTTTGTCTATGAACTTGTGATTTCTGCTGCTATGGTTGCTGAGCAGCTCTTGGTGGAGACTGTGCTTACATTTTGACCTCTTGCGAGGGTTGCAGGTTTATGCCAGGGGTACAGCCAGGACAGCTTTGCTCGTCCTTTAGGAACCCCATTCTTTGGCCAAAATAGTTCTCCGCTGCATAACCCTGGCATGCCAGAACGATGAGAGCTTGCTGCTGGAGGAAGCAGTAGTTACTCAGTTAAGCTTTTGGGCTTTGCGCCACAGTACTTTCTCGCTTTTGATGACTATCAACTGAAAGTGTGAAGATACTTTGTTTTTGGCCAACATTGCATTGCATTACAAACTCAGTGTGACCGACGTTGCTCCTCTGTACCAGGCCGTAAGTAGCCAACTGGTTCATTAGGATTAAACCTTAGGCATTAGTTTCAGCCTTTAATGTACGCAGATTCTTTGCCGATTGAGTCGCTGGCTTCCTGAGTATACTGGCAGGAAAAGGGCAGAAATGCATATGTCTTGTGGAAGCACAGTAAAAAACCCGGGCATGCATGCACATGCAGCACTATATTGCTATTGTAGAAAAGCACGGCAAGGATTGTATGCGTAATAGGGGTCAGAGTAAGTTGTAAAAGCTTGCATGCACGCTTTTGTGAAAGTTGTATGTCAATGACATGTTAGATTCTTATGTGAACTTGCTGACGTCCCATCCTCCTGTGATTTCAAATGTAAATCTATCGGCAATGTCTTTTTGGAGTGTGGAGGTGTTGGTAGCGCATGTGCAGTCTGCACGTGGATTGAGCCAGGATCACTATTGCAATGGCAAGATGCAGGTGTTACATCTCCGAAATGTGGCCTATTCTAACGGCATCTAGTTCTCGGTATTTTACCCAGGTGGTCACTGCACACGAGTCATTGCGGTCGCTACCCTTATATCCGGGTTCTCATTCATCTGGTTTAACAGGTCAATCGCGGCATATCAACTGCGGAAAGCTGCTTTGCAATTGTTTGTAAACCCATCCCTGTTTGGTGGGCCTCGCTCAGACCAAGACAGTCTATGTTGACGAGAGGAGGGGCTGTTGAACTTGAGAGGAGTGGTCCAGCCAATGTTGCTCGTGCCATGACAAAGACACCGCTCTTGGGAAGAGACTTGAATTGTACCATGAAGTACAGCTCATCATAATATAGTGCAAAAGGCGTTGGACAGATGTTCTCGTGCAGTGCCACGGCCCTGGATCAAGTCGCCCAGCAATTTCCATCCAGCTCCGTCAAATTCGTCCAGTAGCAGCGTGGGGCTTGCCCAGTCTGGTTCCGCCAGACAATACTTCCTGCATCCCACTCACAGCAGCCAGTAAGACACTGCCGAATCACAGCTTGAAGCTTCTGCGTCCTTCAGTTCACGTCAAGCTTCTCGACAACCATACTGCCTTGTGTATCACCATCACCTACAAATCACGCTGGCAAGCAAAATTCATGCCGGATAAAACAAGTGGCAGGGCTAGTGGCAATGCTATGAGGCGAGTACTGAGTGTTCAAGAAAAGCTCGCAGTCCCAACCCACCTGAAAAGCTGGGTGTCCTTGTCATAGATGTCAAGAAGGAGACGAGAAAGGGCATCTCCACATGTCTTGTCGGAGGGGCAGCCGTCAGCCAGGGCGCAGAAGACTGTCTCCAGTACGGCAAGCCCCAGCGCCTGCAAGTCCTCCTTTTGCGCCAACAGCAGCGGGTGATCATCGCGGTCGACTGGGAGCGGCCCCGGGTACAAACCTCTTTGGCCTGCCAGCTCCCTCCCCAGTGCACAAATTCAGCTGCCAGACCTCCGCTACCAGGTTGCATCCTGCTGCTTTCCTTGGACAGGACTGTCCAAGGAATGCCACAAGAGTTCACAGTGCAAGCAATGTTCATGATTTATGTTGCTAAACATCTTTGGGCATGTCCAGACTCTCCGCCTTCCCTACCCACCCCGCCCCCCCCCCCTCCCTCTCTCTCTCTCTCTCTCTCTCTCTCTCTCTCTCTCTCTCTCTCTCTCTCTCTCTCTCTCTCTCTCTCTCTCTCTCTCT